>MCJB01000002.1:155309-189003 GCA_002018475.1 Nicotiana obtusifolia
GGTAACCCAGATAATCGATTATTTCAGTCAGATAATCGATTATCTTGCTCAGATAATCGATTATTTAAGGCTGATAATCGATTCCTAAACTCTCTGGAATTTGCTACAGTAACACTGCTACAGTGATGCTGCTACAGTGACATTGCTACAGTAACATCAATGTATGGTTCTTTCCTGAAAAATTCCAGCGCAAATTTTAATCAATTATTTTGGTATTTTGTGAAAACCAATTGTTTTGAAAAATGTTTTAATTTGTGTTTGAAATCGTTTTAAAACTTTAAGCCAAGTTATTAAAGACGATAAATAAATCAAACACATTAAAACTCAAAATAACATTAAGACTAAATGACAACTTCATTTGTCTTCAATCTTTTTGCTTCATCGACTTGTTCCATGCATCGACTCCTAGTATCTTGAAAGCTCGACTTGTACTCTAACAAAGTCCATAGCAATCTCAGTAGTTTGTCCATGATGGTTTGTCGATTATCAAAACCTATAACAAGACACAAAGTCATTAGTTAAGGTTACATAAATAAGAATGCATTTTCCAACACAATATGCTTTCTATCTTGTTGCTCCACCATCAATCCTTTTCAATTGATTAACCCGTTCAACGTGATGGTATGTTTCTCTACCAAGCTTCTATCTATTTTCGATGATCGGAACGGTCTAGCTGATGTGATGGGGTTGCTTCCATCTCCATGGATGATCACCTCCTGATGATTCCACTAAAATTTCACAACCTGGTGCAGAGTTGAAGCTACTGCCTCGGCGACATGTATCCATGGTCACAATAATAGATTGTAAGTAGCAAATATATCTAGCACTTGGAACTCGACATCAAACCAAATCGGACCCATCTGTAGACTGAGGTTAATTTCTCCAATGGTGGCTCTCTGAGATACATCGAACGCCTTCACATTCATGCTTCTCATTCGTATTTCGTGCAGGCCTTAACCTAGTCTCTTTAGAGTTGTCAATGGGCATATGTGAAGACTCGAACCTATATCCATCAAGACCCTAGCGATGAACTTATCTTCAAATTGCACCTTAATGTGCAACGCCTTGTTGTGACTCAGTCCTTCTGGTGGTAATTCATCTTCGTGGAAAGTGATTTTGTGGCTTTCCAATACCTGTCCGACCATGTTAGCCATCTCTCCACTAGTGATGCAGGTGGGTACATAAGCTTAACTTAACACCTTCATCAAAGCATTCTTGTGCGCATCTGAGTTTTGCAGCAGTGATAAGATGGATATCTAAGTAGGAGTTTTGTTCAAGTGGTCAACAACAGAGTACTCTCTTGCTTGTATCTTCCTCCAAAGATCGTCAGTGCCAGTCTCGACAATAGGCAGCTTAGGCGCAGCTTCCTTGCTTGTTCCTCCTAGATTCTCAGGTGTATAAACTCTACCAGTTCTAGTCATACCTTGCGCGACACCTGTTTCTTCCATTTTGGCTTTTCCCTTCCTTCTTGCTTCCGCAACATAATCCCATTGGTCTGCATCAGACTGGTAAGATGGTGTGGGAGCTACCATTACAATGAAGGGCATAGTTACCTCAACTTCAAATGGCGCCTGGGTTTGTACCACAACTGGCGTGAGGGTGACCGGAGATGTTTTAGGAGCGTCTCCCTCTCGAATGAGTCTAATGGACCCCTCTTGATCCAATTCTCCATCTGTTTCTATCACATTCACTCCCTCACCTCTGTGGTTCGGGAGAGGGTTGTTACGAGCATTTGATGCAGCTTCCTCTGCCTGTATGACCTTGGTGTCGATCAGCGTCTGAATCGTGTCTTTCAACGTGCGACACTCCTCACTGGTATGACCTTCATGCTTGAATGATAAACACATTTTTGTTGGGGTTGATCCATTGGGAGGGATACTCCAAAACAACAACAGGGATAGGAGTAACATAACCAGTGGCCTTCAGTCTCTCATATAGTTGGTCTATGGTTTTAGCAATTGGGGTGCATTGTCTAGGAGGCCTACGGTCAAAATTTGGACGTGGCTTTGGATAGTTTTGGAGGGAAAGTGGAGGTGAATGGTAATATGTAGGTTGAGTATTATAGGTATGGTAGGTGGTAGCAGGATGTTGGTATCTTGGGGATAAGGGTTGATATGTGGGTGGAGGTATTTGGTATGTAAGGGGAGACTTAGGGCCTTGGGCTACCATCACGGCACCCATTTCTTTCTTCTTTGAAATACCTCTTGATTGCAAAGGTTTATTTGTGCCCTACAATGCCTCGAAATTTGTCACCATCCCATTCTTAATTCCTTCTTCTATTCTTTCTCCGAGCTTGATGATGTCGGAGAACTTGTGAGTTTCAATGATCATCTACCTTTTGTAATACTGCGGATCTTGAGCTCTAATAAGGAACTTGTTCATTTGTGTTTCTTCAAGTGCTGGCCTTACCTTTGCAGCCTCTGATCTCCAACGAGTAGTGTACTCGCAAAAGATTTCTGTCAGCTTCTTCTTGAGGTTTTGATTGTAGAAAACGTCTGGCGCGTTTTCAAGTTGAACCTGAATCTATCCATGAAATCTGACGCCATACTCACCCAACTAACCCACTTATTTGGGTTTTGACTAATATACCAAGACAAGGCTTCTCCCATAAGGCTTGACATGAACAGTTTCATGCAGATTTTGTTCATTCTTGCCTACTCCTACAAGCTTGTCGCAGTATGTCTCAGATGCGCCTTCGGATCACCAGTACCATCGAACATTTCAAACTTGGGAGGTTTTTAACCCTCCGGCAGTTCCACATCTGGCTGAATACATAGGTCCTCATAGTTTAGACCTTCAACGCCTTTACCACCTTCAACACTCTGAACTCTACCAGTGAGCTTCTTGAGTTCCTCCACTATGTTTTTAATGAGTAGGTCCTTCTCAGTCAATTTGGGTAGGGTTCGCTACAGGGTGTGGGGTAAGGTTTCCACATATATCGATTGCTTTGATGGATTCCTAGAACTTGGGTATATGGGTGGTTATTGATCAAGTTTTGGGAATCGGGAGTAGGTTTTGGTGCATTTTGGGGGGTGTGATAAGTAATGATTTGCAGGTATTGAGTTGGATGATCATGGTGTTGTTGAGAGGTTGGTACTGATGGCGGGTGAAGGTTCTGGGGAGGTGGGGGATACTGGTGTGGTGTGGGAGGATTTGGTGATGGGTTCTAGTTTTGTGTGTTATGTAGTGGTGTTTGGTTTTAGGTAGTCGGGTTTTACTGGTTGATGTCTGAAACATTGAGAATAAGAGAGAAGTTTCCCAAATTTTGAACCTGCTCAAGCTCGCCCTATAGTTCCAGGATTTTCTTCTCCAAACGTAACACCAACTCATTCTGTCCCAGAGTACTTCGGCCATCTGAAGTTTCAACATTTTCCGCGATAGTAGCATTGTCTTTCCTGATACCACTTATATCATCCATTTTCCTTTTTTCTTTGCCTTTGGGATCGCAAGGTGGAGGAGGAAGTGGAGGACCTCTGGATCTGGTGTGGTGTGCTGATGATACCAGTATACACGAACCAACCTTTGGGAATTGGAATAATCAAAAAAGAAAAGAAAAGGCAAAGGTAACCAAGTAAGGTGAAATAAAAGAGTGTCTGCGACATTTAAACATGTTCCAAAAAAGTAACGCAATAATTCGCGTCCTAATTTTGGGGACCTCATTGTGCCTGAGGTAGGCCTAAGCAACACATAGACTTGGAGAAAATTGATGCAAACATCTTCTTCATTTCATTAATGCGAAAATGAGTCGAATCAAACTTTTACTAAATCGACAATAATAACAAAGTTACTAATGGCATTTAGCCTTATTACATCGAAATCTAAGCTAGAAAGCAGTAAAGAACATCATCTCTTAGTCTACTTCGTCTAGAAGGACCTTCTCCATGCTTGGCTCTTTTGACACCATCAATCAGGTTCCCCAGATCGCGCATATCCAACAGTAAGTAATTTTTTGCTAGATGTCCTCCTTCACCATCATCCATGCCTTGGCAATCCGAGAGTATCTTTCTCATCTTCCCTTCTAGCTCCGTCAATCCTTGTTCCAAGTATTCCAATCTTTCTGTTGACTTAGTGGCAATCTCCTTCTATCCCTTTATCGCCTCCATGTTCACTTTGTGCTGTTCTGGATATTTAGCTTCAGACTCGAACACCCTTTTGCGTAGCCTCTTATACTTAACATGTGCCTCAGCCACTTTATCTATGATTTTGTCCTGCAGATTGACACCTAGCTTGACGTCCCCCGCTACGTCGTCTTCCAGCCATGATAGATAGTAGTACATATGACCGGCGTGATACCTGTCTGGCTCGATGGTTTCTCTTTCCACAATGATCTTTTGGTTCCACATGTGTTGTACCTCGAACTTAAACGGAATGACATCTCCTTTGAAATCTACTTTGTACTGGACCATGTTGGAAACCCGAGGTATGACTTGTTTCCTCCCAGCTTGTTGCATTACCCTTATAAGAGCATAAGGATAGATGCCTCGCAACTCGATCAGTACCAAATGAGTATTCCCCCTTAACTTGATAATGAACTCACTACTAGGAAACCATTCAAATATCCAATGCACCTACTCGTCTGTCAGATTGTTGAAGAAATACACCCAACTTACAGCACTTCCAGGCTGTGCAAACCTAACTAGAATAAATGTCATTATCTTTGGGTGATGGTTGGCTATGTAGTCATTCAATGGCCTTCGCAGAAGCTCTTGACGGTACTCTCATCTCTGAAAATGTTCCAGCAGCCAGACTTGTAGCAATAGATTACAACCCTCAAAGTGTCCAAATCCCTGCTTGCACCGATTTAGAGCATGGAACATCTCAGCTACGATCATAGGGATGATGGTATAAGTTTGTCCCTCGATGCCATCCATCAAGGCCCTGGCGACCATGGCTGAGCGAGTATGAATCCTTCCCCCTTTTATTGGAAATATCAACAACCCCAAGAAGCAAACGACGAACACATAAACCCGGCGGTGCACCCATCCCAATCAGCTAGTTCGTCATGGTGAAGACGATACGACTTGCTATGCCCATAATGCTCGTAAAGAAATTCAAAAGGGATGTACGATTTGTTTAGATAGAGTAGCTCATCATTCTTCTTAAAACCTAATATTTTCAGAAAATTGCGAGGAGTGCGATTCTCTGGTACCAGTAATCCCAGACTATCCCATAGCAACTTGGCGAAGCCTCCTATTTCTTCTAGGAGAGGAGTCATTTCTATATTGCTAAATCGGAAAACAACTCTTTTCTCATCCCAGAACATGGTAGCGGCCTCAATCAATTCCCTATTTGGTCGAATGATTAGCAAGGATGGCAAGTCACCAAGTACTCTTCTCACATGATTTTTGTCGCAAGGTGAAAGGTCTTTCCACCAGTCAAGTAGCAAAGGTGGGATGTTTTGGACCATACCGAACCTAGGGATTTCATGCTTTATTTTATGCAAACAAATAAAGGTTAGCCCTTTCCCCCTCCAGATTTTACTACTTACGCAATAATGGTCAACATGTTGGCATATTTTCTCCAAGTAATGCACATAATATGATAGTGTCCATTGGAATTGTGGAAATCCCGTCGGACTTTGGACAAGGCTCTTCTTAATGGGTTGTTGTGTTAATACGCTTCAATCCGTACTAGGTTTAGCATGATGCATGTACATTTTAATTTGGAGTAGGGTTTCTAGAAGGGTCTAGATTGGTACTCCCAAGTGGAAAACTTGATAGGGAAAGGCACGGGATCGTCGACTGCACCGCTGATCGACTAGTCTACAGCAAATAAAGCCTTTCCGTTAAAAAGAGTGATTTCAGGAAAGCGCGGACACTCATCAAGCGCAGCTATGTTGATAATGGGCACGAGTGGAGTATGATATGGAGCATGCTTCATGCAAAAATAATAACACATTGCCAAGTATTTTCACGATAAAAGTACGTAAAAACAGTAAATAAAATAGCAAAGTGAACATGAAACGAAGAGGAAAGAAAAGAAAGACAAAAGAAAGAAGTCAGTTTGGCTTATGAGAATGTGCGAGAACGTATGTAGCAGTCAAGATGAAAAGAAATAAAGAGCGGTCATACATGCTATAGCAAACAAAGGAGAATAAGGAAAGGGATGTGCATGTCATAGCAAATTTAAACAAACAAAGAAGAATAAGGAAATGGATGTGCATGTCATAGCAAATGTAAACAAATAAAGGGGAATAAGGAAAAGGATGTGCATGTCATAGCAAATTTAAAGAAATAAATTGTATAAAGAAAGGAATGTACATGTCATAGCAAATTCAAACAAATAAAGGTGAGTAGTGGAGGGGATGTGCATGTAACAGAGAAAGTAATCCACATAAGTCAAATTCGTTATGGTAAGAGCCTAAGATTCCCCAGCAGAGTCGACATGCTGGCACGCCCCGTTTTCTCGCGAAAGCGGGTTCGACGCGTGACAACTATTTTAAATAAGGGTGTTAAAAGTGAAGAGTTGCCATCTAATGATTTTGAGGTGCGTTAGGGCACCTATTTGCAAGTAACTCTGTTTGACTAGTTTGTGTCACCAAAGATCGGGTAAGGGCTCTAATTACCTCAAAGAAAAGTTGTTAGGCACTCTTCGAGGTCCACAACTGCAGGTCCCGGCCGAACTTAAAACTATGTGGATTGTGTAATTAGACTAGGTGATCAAATAAATAAAGGGAAATTTGGAAGTCGAAAAGTCTTATTATAACTCAAGAGAATCGATACAAAATCTTAATGACTCAAGGATACAACATTGATCTATGTTAAGTGACTAAGTGTAAATAATGAGTTCATAGAGAAAGGAGGGAGGGGTCCTAATTTTTTTAGCCTAAAGGATCACCCCGTGCAACATAAATAATACTTCACAACTCCCTTGAGGTAAGGGTTGCTCATATTATTCAGCGGGCACAGACTATCATCTCCTGCTACTACTATGTTAAAGTTTTTTACCTAAAGCGCTCTAATTCAATTCTAAATCGTATCCTATGCGTACTTTACCCGTCCCATGCCTATGGTCCAGGAGGCTTTGGACCTACTACTTTGGTAGTTCTAACCTTCCTTACGCTGCTCAAAATGAGAAAACTAGGCGCGCACTCAAAAAACAAATACGACTACATAGAATCAACACCAAAGGCCCAAGTGTACCTCCTCATATAGACACTAATGCACGCCGTCAGTTAGGCAGACAAATATAGCTTACGCTAGTGATGTTCAGGTTATTTAAACGGACAGCTATAGATAAGCAGGTTTGGTATGTTAAGGCCTATTAAATTCTATAAGCATAATTTCAAGGTGATTCTCATTTCCAGTAGTGTACAAGCAGCGTTGCAACTTTAGGCTAACAGATTTGCAGATTGAAGGCATCACAAACCTATAGGCATGATCTCTAGTTATCTGCGTAATGAGGCAGTGATACGATCCCAGAACTCTGAATTACCAGTGCTGATTTTTATAGACATGTTTTTTAGGCAGGTGACAATGTCTTATAGGCAGGATTTCTAGTACTTAACAACTGAAATTGACTTTAATATACTTTATCCCTATAGGCATGTCGTCTAAGTGTGGCAATGCGATGAAATAACAAAGTAAATCCTATAGTCATGATATCTAAAGAAACAGCATACTAAGAGCAATAGAAGCAGTTGATTGATTAATTAATTGAAACCCTATAGACATGGTATCTAGATGGACAGTAGCAAAACATGAGTTATTGTATCCTATAGGCATGCTATCTAGAAGCGTCTAGTAGTACATATAGAAACAAATATAGCAATTACTTAAGCCAACATATTTTGACAAGTTAAGTGAAGTGTGTGTGTGATTCCTATAGGCATGCTTTCTATTAGTGTACAACAGCTCACTAAACTAAATAACATATAAGGCATGCTGAACTAAATAGCAAATAGAACACATAGACCCTATAGGCGCATTTTGTACCCTTTTATGCAAGCATAACCCCAGCCCTCTTTTACTAATCTCCCCCATCGTTTTTTACAAATTATTACATGACAAAAGATTAAAAAAAAGGAAAAAAAAAAGAAATAGACTTCGAATTTTACAAAACCAAGATGATTACAGGCCCAACCAATAGGGCAGACTTAAGAAGAGTTAACCCCAGCACTTCCTCGACTTTCAGTAGACTCTTTCGTTCGGATAGCAGGCCCGGATCCAAAAAATTCCCAAAAACAGGAGAGTATGCCCATTTGCACAGCCTAAAGCCTCACATAGACTCATATCCAGCCCAATATTGACCAATTTACCAAATAAATTAATAGATCATACATGGAAAACAACCAAATAGTTCTAAAACAACACCTCATAGAGACGGGGTTGTATTACATTTAGCAGGATTCATATACATATTGGCATTTTAGAAGCAAGAGTGACAGTGTTGGTTAAACAAAGAACACGAAACTAGGAGAGTCAATAGGCTCAATTTGCAACAACATAGCTTACATCATTAAGCAGGTGACAGTATGCTAAAGATAGACATATCACTAGGAGAGTTAGGAGACATGTCATTTTAGATTAACAGGGTAAACATACTAGGCACATACGAGGTGAACATGCTAATTTTTCCAGAATGAATTCAGAATAGAGCATTGGCCTAAAAGGATTTTAAAATCTAGGAGTCTAAGTCATGAATGGTCAAACAGAGTCATAGTCAGGAAATGATAATTACACACGACAAACAGGCGAGCAACCAATCGATGAGAAGCTTAATCATGCTGAGTATAACACAAGATCTCAAAGTCCAAAAGTGTCATGGCAGGAAGACATATTATCTTAAAGTCAAATAGAACAGGCTGACTCAGAACTTAAGCTAGTCGACTATGCATGATCATGGAACCTAAATTTATTGGGATTCAACTAGAAGCATAAGCAATACCAAAGAATGCAGGATTGACCAAGCACCATAATAAAGAAACAGGTTTGGTTAAAACGTTGCGGCAACAAATATGGTTCATGTAGCAGGTAAAAATAGAGTTCACATAAAGAAATTATCAATAGAAGTTCATTAAAGCAAATTCTAGGTAAGAGATGATTCTTAGGAACTTCAGTGCGAGAATCCAAAACCAAGCATGAGAAAAACTCATAATAAACAGCAAAACAACAAAGCAAACTTAAAGATACAAAGTCATTCAAGCTGAACACATAGCAGTTTAAAGAATTAGGCAGGTTGTGACACTAGGAGATTCAGAATTGCAGAATAGCTGCAATGCAAGTAAATTGGTAATGGTTACAACACAATATTGGATTCATATTGGTTCGAACAACATGGAAAGAAAAGCATGCAAAATCAATTCAGAATAAATTTAGGAGAAAAATTGGGTAAACCCTAGTTCAAGAAGGAGAATACAAATAGTCAGAGATCTCACTGAGTCGGACCCATACAGCCTGGTAACGAGTGCATACAGACGAAATATCGTCTGGATTTAAACAAAATGGAGCTTAATTCCCTCGAGAAGCCTAGCACTTGCCAAAAATAAGCGAGTACTATGTGATACCAAAAGCGTGTAAGAAACAACGAGATAGAGCATAAATGGAAAGGGAATCATGGAGTGATTCCATGTTGAGGTTGGAGTTGGACAGAATAAGGGAGGCGACTGCTAGGGTTTGAGAGGAGAGGAGAAGAGAGGATTTAGGGGCGGCAGTCTTGGAGAAATGGTAGGGTTTCTGGTGGGTTTGGTTAGTTTAAAGTAGAGGGGTTATTGTGGGCCGCTGATCTGGCTAGGATTAGAAGAAAACGGAGCGGGTTATTGTAACGGGTCCCCACCGAGTTTAGGAGAGGGGTCATTTGGTTTGGGCCAAAGGAGGTTGGGCTATGTATTGGGGATCTCTAGGCCTGTGATTTGGGTATTTTTGGTCCGAAATTAGCCCCAAATTTGGGCTACAAATTAAATACACGAAAAATTAAAAACAAAGTTATAAAAAGTAATTAACAAACAGTAAAAATATTGTTTGTGTAGTAAGATGCTTGAAAGTAATAATTTAACATTGTAAAAATATAAAATGATGTTTGGGTACAAATAACGCAATAAAAATGTAATTATGCACAACATATAGGCTATTATTGCAAAATTTTGTAAATAGCTTAAAAATATAAATATAATTATATAAAATAAAGTAAAATCTTTTGAACATATATCTGGATGCAAATAAAACTTTGGATGATTAAGTCATCACAAAATAATTTAAGAGTTGATTAATAAATATTCAAGTAGTTTAAATGCAAGAAAATCAATAAGCTTTAAACGTTATAGAAAATACTTGTGTAACTCTTGTAAATTAAATTTGCAAAATGATATTTTGGAAGTATATGTATACTATAAAAATATGAGGGCAAAATTTGGCATCAACAACGTTGGCACAAATTTTCTCCAAGTCTACTTGTCTCTTAGGCCTACCTTGGGCACAATGAGGTCCTAAAATTAGGATGCAAACCATTGCATGCTTTATATGTTACTTGTTTAAATACTATAGGACTCTTTTATCTCATCTTACTAACTTGGCTACCTTTCTTTTGATTATTCCCATTCCCAAAGGTCGGTTAGCACATTCTGGCAACGTCAGCCTATCACACTAGATCTAAAGGTCCTCTACCTCCTCCCCATCCAAGCGACATCAGGAATAAAGGAAAAGGAAATATGGATGATTTGAGTGGCAACTAGAAAGACAATGCTCCTATAACAGAACATGTAGAGACTTCAGACGGAAGGAGTACACCGGGGAAAAAGAAACCGGTTCTGTGGTTAGAACAGAAGATTTTGGAGTTACAAGGCGAACTCAAGCAGGTTTGCAACCTCGCCAACCTCTCTCTTACCTTAAAAGTCCCCGACGTCAATCACCAGAATGCTACCACTCAAAACCAGACACTACTACAAAACACACAACCCCAAAATCCACCATTTTTAGCTCCACAAATCCCACCTTCTACACATCAATACCACAACCCCTCACCCCCACAAAACCTTAACCTCCACCACTGCAAACTCCTCAAAAACACCACCATAATATGACCCAATATCCACTAACCATCACTTACCCTACCCCTCAAACTATGCCACAACCTAACCACAATCCACCCTAGACATCCATCAACGATCATCCCTACACTCAAGTTCCTGGAACTCACCAAAGCAACCTGATACATGTGGAAACTCTACCATACACCCCACAGCAAACATTATACCTACCTGAACCTCTCAAAAAGGATCTACTCCTCTAAAACATGGCTGAAGAACTGAAGAAATTATCTGGAAGGGTCCAAAATGTTGAGGGTGGAGAAGGCATAAAATGCTTGAATTATGAGGATTTATGCATCCAGCCAGATATGGAGCTTCCAGAGGGTTACAAACCCCCTAAGTTTGAAATTTTTGATGGCACCGGTGATCCCAAGATGCATTTGAGAACCTACTGCAATAAGCTCATAGGAGTAGGCAAGAACGAGCAAATCTACATAAAGTTGTTCATGCTAAGTCTCACTGGGGATGTTTTATCCTGGTACAACAATCAGAACCCAAAGAAGTGGCCTTATTGGATAAGTATGGCCTCCGACTTTATGGATAGATTCAGGTTCAATACAAAAAATGCACCAGATATTTTCTATATCCAGAACCTCAAGAAGAAACCCACGGAGACCTTCCGTGAGTATGCCAGCTGCTAGAGATTGGAAGCTGCCAAAGTGAGACTGCCACTAGAAGAGGACAAATGAATAAGTTCTTTGTCTGAGCTTAGTATCCACAGTACTATGAGAGATTGATGGTCATAGAGAATCATAAGTTCTCTGATATCATCAAGTTGGGAGAAAGAATTGGTGACGGTATCAAGAGTGATATGGTACCAACTTTGAAGCTCTACAGGCTAAGAATAAAGCCTTGTAGTTTGGAGGTATTTCAAAAAAGAAGGAAGTAAGTGCCATGATGGTAGCCCAAGTTGATTGACACCAAAGTAATCTGGGCAAAGAAATTTGCACCGTACGTCTGCAACAACTCCCTTCCCGATCACAGGGGTGAAGGAGCAAATCGAGACAGATGAAGAATGGGACCAGGAAGGATCCATTGATCTTATTTGAGAGGGAGACACTTCTAAGACGTCCCCTATCACACTCTCGCCGATTGTGGTGATAACCAAGGCGCCATTCGATGCGGAGGTGGCCACATCCGGGCCACTGTTTACTGTGATGGTAGCTTCATCGCCATCTTACAAACCTGACAATGTCCCATGGGAATACTAGCAGAGTCAAGGAGGAAAGGAAATGCTAAGATGCAAGTAACAGGTATCGCCCAAGGAATGACTAGAGCAGGAAGGATCTACACGCCAGAAAATCTAGGGGGAACAAGTAAAGAGACCGCACCAAAACCACCTGTTGTGGAGACAGGTACTGATGATCTCTATTGTTGATCACCTAAATAAAACTCCTGCTCAAATATACATCTTGTCGTTGTTACAAAACTCAGACGCGCACAAAAACACCTTAATGAAGGTGTTAAGCGAACCAACTCGATGTTATCAGGTTCGGATTGTGGTTCCGGGAGTTGAAATAGGTTTTTTATGTCATTTGAAACTTGTGTGAAAATTTTGAGGTCATTCCAAATTGATCTAATATGGTTCGGCACGGGTTTTGGAAGTTGAAAAATTCATTAAGTTTGAGTTAAGGTGTGACTCGTGGTTTTGATGTTGTTATGTGGGATTTTAGGCCTTGATCTGGTCCGTATTATTTTTTGGGACTCATTGGTATGTTTGAACGGGCTATCGAATGGCCGGGTGAGTTTCGGGTAGGTTCGGAGTTGTGTTGCGCTCATTTTTTTATGTTTCAACATCGTTTCTTCAAGCATAAATGGCACCATGTTAAGAAAACGAGGTCCAAATTCAATTTTGATTGAAGCATAAGATTCATATTGTAATTACGGAGCCATAGCAATAAGAATCGTCAATTTTGGACATCGTATGAAGGAGTCACGCCCATTTTAACGTCGGAGAAGTTAGATGCGAGTAATGTCTGCATCTGCGACCCTGCAAGCGCTAAACTGGTCGGAAAAAGCGGAAATGAGAGCTGGAAAACTGCAGGTGTGGATTTTTTGGTGCAAAAGCGGAAATTCTTGTGTATAAAAAAATCAGACAGCATTAATTTGATATTTTGAACATATCTTGAGTTCTAGAGCTCCTATTGAGGTAAGTTTTGCGGAGTTCATCTCGTCTTTTCATGGGGGTCAGCATCTAACCTTAATTTTTGTATTTTAACATGATTACACTAGTTCATTTGTAAATTATTCCATGTTTTTATTGGAGAATGGTGAGTTTTTATCAAAAACATTTCTAAAGAGAATAATTGAATTTTGAACATCAATTCGGAGTCGAAATTGGATGAAATTAGTATGGTTGGACTAGCATTCGAATGGGTTGTCGGAATTTGTGAGTATTGAAGGGTTCCGAGATACGGGCTTGGGTCGACCTTTTGGTTGACTTTGAGTATTTGATTAAAGATTTGACCTTTATCGTTTGGGTTTGTTTTCTTAGCATTGATGTTTTTGAGTTGGTTTTGGCTAGTTTTTAGTCGTTAGGAGGTTAATTTGTGCGAGATGGAATTTCTAGAATATTGTTAGGCTTGATCGATATTTGAGGCACTAGTTGCCTGAATTATTTGTGATAGTTATGTACTATGGGTGGCATATGTATTGGGATTAAGTCCATGTGCGAGCACCCGGGTATTTATTCATGCTCGTGGTAACGCTTAGGCTATGAAATTCCTTGAATTGATTGTTAAACTTTAAATTGTGATGTTTCTCATAGTTGTAACCATGTTGTAACTATTTGATCCATGTTTTAAGATTACACAGAGGCTAATCTCCTTATTGAATGTGATATTTGTTATTTCATGATAAAATTTCCGATCTGAGCTATGATAGCGCACTTTGCACATGCATACACTTTAGCATGTCACTTATATCAGTCCAATAGCATAAAATATGATATTCATTGATCATATACATATGTTCATGTATATTTGCTTCTATGTGATATGATTTGGATTGGATGCCTGTGACCACGTCGGGCGGATGTGTTGCTATGCATGTGACCACGCCGGGCAAATTATGTTGTTATGCATGTGACCACGTCGAGCGGATTGTATTTTTATGCCTGTGACCATGCCAGGTGGATTGTGTTGTTATGCATGTAACCATACCGGGCGGATTGTGTTGTTATGCTTGTTACTACACCGGGCCGATTGTGATATAGCATGTGACTATACCGGCCGGATATGTGATATTGAACCTGTGATCACGCCGGGCAGATTATGATATTGAGCCTGTGACCATGCCAGACTGATAGCACGTTGAATTGTCCATGCTGCATATGGATATTGATCCATCCCCCTATGGTCACCCTTTCATATTTCTCTCTTGATGGTGTACACGCGAATTGTGAGAAACCGACGGGTTTCTGATTGATGTGAGCTTTGGGAGAGCTAGTATTGGTTTGGTTCGGTTATTGAGATTCAAATGTGAGCCTGAGATCGATGATGTGAATTTTATTTGGATTGGGTTGCGCGCCACAACAGATTGATATCTGGTTATTGTGTTTCATCTTTACTTGCAATTTTCTTGTTTGCTACCTGATTTATTTGCATATCTTCCTTATATGCCGAATTGTTGAGTGAGAAGAATCTGTTGAGAAAACTGAGAGCATCAATGTGGTTTTATCTGTGATTTCATTATTTGATTATATTTTCTATTATGTATGTGCTGGAATTATGAACTATACAGGTGATAGCGAGTATCCTTTATAATTCCAGATTTTATTACCTCGCCAAGGTTAGTTATGATACTTATAAAATATATGTGGTCGGTTGTACTCATACTACACTTATGCACCTTGCGTGCAGATCTATGAGCTGAGATGCTATGGATAAAGGAAGCTAGCACTGAAGGCATACCCATGTTCCGAATATAGCTATCACTTACCCTTGGTAGCTTTAGATTTAAATTATGTTTATGTACATTCCAAATAGATGTTGTATTTATTTCATATCAGTTTTGTAAATCTAAGTCTTAGTGGCTCATGACGTGTACTACTAATACTCGGATTATTGAATAGAGTTTCAGTTATTTCATTTATCGATCCCTTATTATTCCCATTTAAATTGTGTTGATTGTTAGTTTTCTTACCTAACGTGTTGAGTTAGTTATCATCACGATTAGTAAATTTTGGGTCATGACATTCCTGTGGATTGGGTTGTATGCCTCAGCAGTGCTATGAAATAGCATTATGGATCGGGACGTGCGACCTCGGCTGTATATTTAAGATGCATCTATGGATCGGATCATACGACCTCGATAGTGTAAATTGTTATTATAGATCGGGTCGTACGACCTTGGCAGAATTCGTGCGTAATATTAATTGGAGTCAGAATATACATGAGTTTTCCTTTTTGACATGAGACTTGATATCTACTTAGTTTTCCTTGTTCGTTTGAGATAGCACATAGTACTTGGGGAGTTTAAATTATTATAATAACTTGGGAGGATTATGCTAGTTACAATACTAATTTCACCCCTACTTGTTGTATTTCATGGCTGTCTATTTTTATGTACTTTAATTATTAGATCACTAGTAAGTGTCATTGTTGATCCCTCATCACCACTTTCTCGAAGTTAGACAAGATACTTACTGGGTACACATTAAATTAAGTACTCATACTACTCTTCTGCATTAATTGTGCTGGTACTGAGGCAGATTCGGAGACTTAGTAGTGAGCAGCTCTATGATAAGTGTGGATTTTAACCACTTATTAATACCTTCGTGCTTTAGTTTTAGTCCAAAAGTGTTGATTTTTGTTCCCAAAACTAATGAAATTGTGTAATTGCAGGCATGTTGGAGGATTTGAGCTTAACAAAGAAATTTAGCTCAAAAAGGATTACTCCAGCTCAAAAAGAAAAGAAGGAGAATAGATGTAATTCTGTGGCCGCAGAAGAAAGTGTAGTCCGCAGAAATACACATGCGGCCACAGAAGGCAACCTGATGCCTCAGAGGAGATTTAAGAAGCGCGGTCAGAACACGGAATTGTGCAGCCGCAAAAGCTAGTCGCACTGACAGGATTTGAAAAGTTCAGAAAAGGGGCAAAACGACTAAGTGAGAAGCCTCATCAAATTGTGGTCAACAGTCAAAAAGTGTGGCCGTAGAAGTTGAAGTGCAGCCTCATATGGAATTGTGTGGCTGCAGAATTCCTCCCAACCTGAGAGAAGTAGAAAAGTGCGGACCTCACATGGAATTATGCGGCTGCAGAACCTCGCTAAGGGCCTTTATGTCAGCAAACATTTGGACGCTATAAATACACGAAAAATACTTTTTTAGGGCAAGTTTTGAATTCTAAAAAGTTGTAGCATTATATTTTACCTTTTTGGGAAAGTAATGATAAATATTGGTGAAGAATCATCATTTTTATCAATCAATTGTATTTTATGGCTTTAATTACTTCCTCTACATTATTTTCTTAGCATTCTAGCATGAGTAGGTAGATTTTATCTAGGGTTGCGACCCAATCCTAGTGTATAAATCTTATGGGTTATTAATTTTAATTCTTGTTTAAGATTGGGTGTTTATTATTTAACCTTGTTTATGCATCATTTCTAGAATTAATTGTTGCAAACGTTGATTCACGCCTATTTGACTTAGTTCTTACTTGAGAAAGAGGAACGTAGTCTAGGAAAACTTGGCTTATAAGAAATTGAGCTAGTTAAGATTTTGGCTAGTTTCATTAAAAGGTTTGAACTATAGATAGGGAAAATCCGACTTGGACTCATATCAATTTTTGGATTGTTACCCAATTGGACTTGAAAAATCCAATTTGGGCGAGAGGTATTGAGTGGGTACTTTTAGAGTTATAGTACACCTCGATACTGAAAACAAGCATTAACTTAGTTTATCCATTAGGTTTGCACCTAGATGTAGTTTAAACCCCTAGGATTTTTCCCAATTGATTAAAAGTACCTAAAATAATTATTCTTTCTCTAGTTACTTTAAATTACTTTAAATCTCTTAGTGTTAATTTGGAAAAAAATCCCCCTTTGTTTGGAAGCATAATTCAGTTGTTTCACGTACTCTTGTCAAGTATCTACTTTAACACCCTTCATAAACTCCCTAAGGAATTCGACCCCGACTCCAGTTGGGTATTATCATTGTAACGACCCATTTCACTCACTATTGAGTGCGGATTGGACGTGGATCACTCTCCATGCCCCAATCTACAACATTCGGAGTCTCCTTCTTGTTATATTTATCATTTCTAGTCTATTTTATTTTAGACAATAGTTATAGTGGTTTGTAAATTCTACTAAATTGCTCATGCACTTGTGACTCTAAGTTTTGAAAATTTCTAGTAGATGATTATGATTGTACCTAATATTATCATTAATTCACCTTATGTTTCATTCATATTTTATGGCTTAGTAAGAACGTAAGTATGTCTCCATGGTTTCTACACTTAAATTGAATTTACTTAATAAAAATCCATGATTTTAAATGTCTAAGAATGAATAATTAAGTTAATTGTTGACCGTTGGCTTGCCTAATGGCAGCGTTGGGCGTCATCATGTCCTGAGGTAGGAATTGTTTCGTGACACTTCTTTCTCTTTGTTATCATCCATCGCATCCTGATTAGGATCATCATCACAATCTTGCTTTTTTCCGACATCTCTATTATGATGGTGCTACATGAAATTTTTGAAAAAAAAAAAACTTATTTACTTCAGAACTAGCAAAATATAGAAAAATAATACAAAAAGATATATTTGTATGCCTCTGAATTTCTCTTCTTAATTGAATTAATGGCATTGAGCACCTTCACAAATTCGTCGGCAAGATACTTCTTTAAATTTCCTAATTCGTCATTTTATATTCCCTTTTTAATGATACTACATCATTCTTGAATTCCTCTTGGTCATATGACAACTTCTTAAATTGAATATCCCAATCATTATCTACTGGCAGGGTATTTGCAGCTTTATGCAATTATTTTATTTTCTTAAGGTGGAGGATTGTCAAAGGCGTTCTTTCAACTATCACGTTTGTCATGAATCTTGTTTATCACCTCCTTATCCAAGTTATTTATATATTTGACTTGTATTTTTTATATCTAATTTGGAGGATTAACAAAGTCATTATCCAAATTAAAACTCTTGTGATCAACCTTCTCTATCACCTCTTTATTCAAGTCATTTGCAACTTTGCTCTGCTTTTTTCCCCTGCCTTTTTTATATATCATGTGAATGATCAACAAAGTCCTTATATGTACTAGTGCTTCTCTGATCAACCTTATCTACCACCTCCTTTTCGAATTCATCAAGAGAAATATTCCTTAAATTTATCCACATAAATAACGTTCAAAAAGTTAGTAAAAATGAGTATTTTCTAATGGTATACTATTTTACAGAGATAAAATTTAACATATATCAAATAACAGTTATAATAATGACTTAGTACACCAGAAATATGGATGAGTATATCACATGATATACTACTATTAACTTAAGTACATGAAATACAACAAAGAAAATTACCTTGTCAGAAGAAAAACCACAAACTTTCTAATGTAATTCCTCAAACATTAGCTGTGTTGTGACCTTCTATATAAGAATCATGGAGAGTTATTCCGGTAACAAATAGTAACAATGTTATACAATTGTTTGCAACATTCAAAAAACCATATCTGTAGAGCCATAGGGAACCTAGAAATCTGATATATATAGTCGTTCTATCCAAAATGCCAAACATCAATTCCAAAGTAGCCTTGTATACATTTCTCCCCCGGATAACTGTTGAAATTACCTTTCTCAACCAATTCGGAATAGCCCCTATCAAGTTGTTTTGTATTCTTGATAGATAAGAGGAAGGCGTTTATCACGTAGAGCACTGTCACCTTCACAACATCTTCGTCAGACTCAATCGTTTTACTAAGAAAATCATGCTTAAGATATTTCTTAAAAGAAGGAAAATACGTAAAATATCTGTCAATCAAATGATTCATGTTTCCCTTAGAACAAGTAGGCCTCTTTATATTACTAGTATATTTTAATCTAGTCACATAAGTAAACTCACACAAATTAAAACGTAACTTAACTCTTGTAGCGACCCGTCCGGTCATTTTGAGTATTATAGTCTTGTTTCTCCTATTCGATGCTTTACTTATATTTATTTATGGTCACATGACTTATCGGGGTGATTGATTGGGTTTCGGGGAGGTTTTGGAATAAATACCCATACTTATTCCCAAGGTTAGGAGTTTAAATTGTAAGAGTTGAACGCAGTTTGACTTTAGTGTAGACGACTCCGGAATGGAGTTTTGATGGTTATAATAGCTTCATATAGTGATTTTTGACCTAGGCGTATGTCCGGATGTGGATTTGGAAGTCTGTAGGTTGGTTGGGTGCTTTTTGGCGAAAGTTGAAAAGTTGAAGGTTTGGAAGGTTGATAGGTTTGACTGAGTGTTGACTTTGTTAATATCATATTCGGTTTTTGTTCCACGAGTTGGAGTAGGTTTGTTGCATCATTTGAGACTTGCCTGAAAATTTTCATGTCATTCAGAGTTGATTTGATATGGTTCGACATGAGATTTGGAAGTTGAAAGTTCATTAGTTCATTAGGCTTGAATTGGGGTGCGATTCATGATTCTGATATTGTGTTATGTGTTTTGAAACCTCTAGTAAGTTTATTTTTATCTTTAAGATTGGTTTGTATGATTTGATGGGGTCCAAGGGCCTCGGTGTGTTTCGGATTGAGTTTAGACCATTTTTGGACTTGGTTGTATTTCTGAAGGTTCAGGCTTCTGGTGTTTTCGCATCTATATAGGGCTTGACCACAGATGCGGAGCCGCAGGCGCGGCTTATTGATCGCAGAAGTGGAGAGTGGCTGAGGTAGGCTCTGTCCGCAGATGCGGACCATAAAGCTCAGGTGCAGCCAGTTGTCCGCAGAAGCGCACTCGCAGGTGCGAAGAATGATTTGCGGAAGCGGATCATCGGGGGTTATTCCCGCATTTGCGATGGTATTTCCGTAGATGCAGTGTCTCAGGTGCGAGTATTTGGACTGCAGATGCAGTTTTGCTGGACAGAATACATATGTCGAAAGGTTTGGTCTTTTTCTCGTTTTTGAAGTTGTGGAGCTCGATTAGAGGCGATGTTTGAGGGGCTTTTCATCACAATTGAAGGGGTAAGTGATACTTACTTGATTTTAGTATTAGATATTAGTTACACATTGATTATTACATCTATTTATCATGAATTAAAGGTGGATTTGGAGGTTTTTGGACTATGATTTTGGAGACTAAGATTTGGTGATTTGAGATTGGATTGGATGAAACACATATATTTGGACTCGTGTCGGAATGGGTATTCGGAATTTCTGAATTTGGTCAAGTTTCGGGGTGCGGCTGGGTTGACTTTTTGATTTTGGTTAAAGATCTTAACTTTATCATTTGGAGTCATTTCCTATGGCTTTTATTGATGTTATTGATTTATTTTGGCTAGATTCGAGCTTTCCAGAGGTTGATTCACGCGGTAAAGACTTATTAGAAGATTTATTTGTCTTGCTTGAGATAAGTATATTACCTATAATTGGTTGAGGCACTATTTACCTGAGTTATTATGATAGCTATGCTATGGGTGGCGCACATGTGTAGGGCTAAGCCCATGTAAGTTCAACGGGGTATTTTTCATGTCCAGGGTAGTGGTTAAGCTATAATATGCCTTGAATTGATTGATAAGATTCATGCTGTGATATTTCTCTTATTTGTACCCTCGTTGTGAGCTATTTGAGCCATGTTTGCGGTTCGTAGAGGTTAATTCCTAATTAAACCTGATAGTTGCTATTTTGTGATGTATTTACCTTATTTGAGCTATGATATCACACTTGCAGATGCATACACCTTAGTATATCACTTATATCAATCCAGAAGTATGAAATTTGAGTTCTTTGATTATGTACATGTATTCTTGCATATTTACGTTACGTGTGATATGAATTGGATTGGTAGCCTGTGACCACGCTAGGGGGATTGAGATATTGTGCATGTGACCATGCGGGGCGAATTGTGATATTGTGTATGTGGCCATGCAGGAAAGATTGTGATATTGTGCCTGTGACCACACTGAATGGATTGTAATATTGTACCTGTAACCACGCCGGGCATTTTCGTGATATTGAGTCTGTGACCACGCCAGGCGGATTATGATTATTGCACGTGACTACATCGTGCAGCGTGTGAATATGGATCAATCCCCCTAGGGTCACCTTCTCATGTGCCTTCTTGATGGTGTACACGCAGATTGAGAAAAATTAATCAGTGTTTTGGTACTATAATAGAAATTCTGAGGAAAAGCTGATCGGTGTTTGATTTGGCTGTTGTATCTCATCTTTACTTGCAAATTCCTTGACTGCTATCTGCTTTATTTGCATCTCCTCTTTATATGCTAGATTTTTGACTTGTACTGTTATTTGCATCTCTTTTTCTTTTGTACTGTTATTTCTATTCAGACAGTATCATTATTTTGTAGTCCAGCTTGTACTTTGATAAGAGCTCATGACATTGTATTACCAGTTCTGGAGAGTTGTTGTATTTTGACGCAATTATTCATATGATTGGCATTAGACTTGTACTATTTCTTTGCTATTTATGTTATTACGTTATGTTGTTATTGTGTTGGCTTGCCAAGTGAATTATGCGCTATCACAACAAATTTGTAGTTTTGGGGCCATGGCAACTCCATTGACAAGAAACTGCATTTCAGCCTCAATTTCTCTTTGAACCTACGATGTCAACAAAGATTGTAATTCTATTCTAGGCAAATCCAGCAAATACCAAAAATAAGTTGACCTAAAAGCTCAACTTGTGTTACTGATAATTTTCTTTTCAACTCATTAACAATATTAGAATAAAATAAAATACCAAGTTTTGACCTACCATTTATATTGTAATTAAATAAATACATATAAGCATATCACATGATATCCATTAGATCAAATTTACTAATATATGACTATATTCTATTTTCAATAAGCTAAACAGACATGTCTATTAGAGGAACTAACTCTTAAAAAGTAAATACTAACATGTACAAAACTTTGAATACATGAAAAATTACATTTGAAGCGAAGTTGACACCTTTCTTCTGACCAATACCAAAACTCAGAGGCTTTTCCTTTTTTAGGTGCCAAATCAGTTTGAGAACCATCCATTTGTTGTTCCTTAGCACTTTGAAAACGTGATCTTCTTAAACTAACAGGTTTAGATCCAGTTGATCTAGCTGAATAACCATTTGCCGAAGAGGATCAGATTCTCATTTGCATGGCTACTTAGAGCTTCTCTCATAAATGCATCAACCGTTATTTCCTCATTTTTTGAATGATTTTTGTCATCCATAACAATACTAGGATCTTGTAATGATAGAATTGAACGAAAATGTGGTGTGCGCTTAATACTATGCTTCTTACCCTGAGAATTTTACCATTTTCCCAAATTAATGTAACACCACAAAAAATTTCGAAGTGTATTAAGAGCATTAAGAAGATTGACGGGTGCTAATTATTAAGAAGAGCCCTAAGGTTAAGTCAAGTTGGAAACTATATGATGGGCTAAAGTTTCAAATCAATTTGCACAAGATATAACTTCAAACAAGCACAACTCCCATGATATAAAGATTTATGTGGTGTACCACCAACCAGATTAAAGATCTATGAGTATAATTTTCATTGCTTCAAATCTTTCATCATTTGGATATTCCTACAAGAAGTTATAACCTTTTACTAAAGGGTATCTCAGCAGCCACGTAGCTACGCGAACTGTGAGTAGCTACGCTGCCCTGGGGCATAGCTGATTTCAGCAAGGTATTAAATGAAGGGGAGCTGAAGAGGAAGGGAGCGTAGCTACAGTGGAGGTGTGCGTAGCTACGCATGCCATCAAAATTATAATACTTACTATTTTGGAGAGAGAGAAAGAGATGGAATTTTGGACAAGGTTCTTGAACCTAGAGAGAAGGAGGAGCACATCCCTCATCAACACACTTCAAGGTAAGTGTTTAAGAAGCATTTGTGGCTACATAATACCATTTAATTTCATGGATCCAAGTACATAAAAAATGTATTGAATCTTTAAGAACACCAAAAAGAGGAAAAGTGAGATTCTTCCACCAAGAGGTAATTCATTCACTTGAGCTTCACATATATGATAAATTGAAGTATGGGTAGCATGTTTATGAGTTTTATTTGAAGTTGTAACGGGATATTATATGAACCTTAAGCGAGGGTCTTGAAAATAGTATTTTCAGCGAAGAAGAAGATGAATAGTGATGAATTAGTATAAATGGATATGCCTTGAGTTTCTAATAATTCCTATAGACTTGATAACTTAATTGATGAACAAATTGAATCGAGAATCACTATTTGGATAAAATGATACAACACTAGTTCTTGAAATAGGTGTTCTTGAACCTAGGGTTTTATTGGAGAAAATAATGAATATTGACTTGATGATGTTAGGTAATTAACATAGTATCATTAATGACTCCAAATGAGTATTAAATGATAAGAATGGAATTGAATAGGTAAATGGGTGAACCTATTGGATAATTTGGAATGGTTGAAGGCTTGTTGCCAAATTGTGAAGCCTAAATAGATATTTATGAATCTTTTCGAGTTTGTTTTGATGTAGTTGGGATATCTAAGGGTAGATATTGAATTGTTGGCGGCATTTGAGCATTTTAATCAATTGGAGCAGTGTAGTATAATTTAGAGCTTGAAGATTTAAGTAAGTTGATTATAACTTAATCTTCTTGAAATAATCTCTCTAAAAGCATATTTTGAGTTAATACATAAGATTATTTATAAATGTGCATCCATACTTGTGGGGACAAGCGGGAAGGATGTCACTATGTGTTTCTAAGTTTGTTGATTTTGAAGTCTCATATGATTTTATATAAAATTTTATTTTCAAAACTTGTTTGCAAGATGACACTTAAGAAAAATGTTATAAGTTTTATTAAAACTTATGTGTTTATAAGAGTATAAACTATTTGAGTGATAAAGATATGTTTTATGAAAAAATATGTGTTTTGAAAGTTGAACAATTGAGTAGCACTTGTTGTATCTTTAAGAGATTGATGTTAAATTGAAAGGCATGAAAAAGGTTATTCATTTGAATTTTTTTCAAATGGTTTAGCTTGGCTATGAAAATCATGATTTGATAAAATAGATCCTTTGAGGACATTATGCTTTGAATCTATTTTTTGATATTCAAATATTTTGGGAGTTACTAGTGGATACAATCGACATTGGTTCGAATATTACGTTCGTTACCACGAAACTACACGTGCCGGTGTAGACATTCCAAGGCTAGGCCGAGGTTTGTGGGATAAAGTCCCTCATTGAGAGGGCAAATGATCATTACATAAATTAATGAGGTTAAGTCGGCTCGTACGGTACTACAGGAAGCCGCCCAGACAAGTAGGATCAAATACTTGTTGCTAGGCCGATCACCTAGTAGTTGTTTATTATGTCGGTGTCGGTATAGTATTCCTTGTGAAAGATAAAGAAGACTTTCTTATGTTTAGTCCTAAGGATCCCAAAGTGATTTTGATGAAATAATGAAATTGAAATGGCTTTGTATGATTTTATTAAAAATCTTGGATTGATACAAATGTTCTAAGAATTTATATCATGGTTTATATTTCACTTGTCTTTTCATTTGAAATGATAAAGAACATGATTTACATAATTATTTATCACCTTATATCAAACATTGGTTGCATAGTTTTTTGAAAAATCTTATCCCAGGAACTTGAGTTAAAGAGAGTCCATGACACTTATTGAGTAACGTTGTGGTGTACTCAACCCTTAAGGGCCACCTTCCAGGGCCCACTTACTTTACATGTTTCAGGATGAGGTATGATACGTGGCATGCGGGCATGACTTGGATGACTCTCTTCCTGAGGTACATAGTGAGCCACCACTCCTATTTCTTGGTAGTTATCATGTTATTTTCTTAATTTATGTTAGTCGATAATTAGCCCAAGTGTTTAGTAATATTCGTTGGTGTAGAGGCTCCATTGATAGCTGTAAAAAGTTATAGTAATGGGGTTGTACACGACATAAATAAAAATATATTTATTTTACTTAGCCTCATTGTATTATTATAAAAGACTTCATGTATGATTCTGAATTGGAAAATGATTCATCATTTAACTTGAAATTATATATATTTTTCAAAGAGCTTCCGCAGTTAAATTGGTTTTTATGCATATGATTTGGGTGCATCATATGGGTTGGTTCACTTGGATCGAATAGTGTACCAAGTGCCGATCACATGGATTTGAGTCGTGACAAACTTAGTATCAGAACACTAGGTTCTAAGTCCAGTCCGAGGAAATCTATGGAGTCGTGTCAAGTAGAGTCCCTCTTCTACAAGGACATTTAGGGAGTTCACTTTCTTCTTATTCTAGATCGTGCGTTGTGCCTGAAGTGAGAGACATGGTTCTCCGGCTTTTTGACTACCTGACGTGGTATATACATAAGTGATGAGCACAAGGCTCAAGGTTCAAGATATTGCACGTGCTGCATAAAAAATAGCTAGGGAGTATCGGACTGTCCATGAATGAAATGATGGGTTAAGGTCAAGTGCATATTTGTAGAAAAATGATACAGTCGAGATGTACAACTGTGGTGAGTGAGAATCATAAGTAGAATTCTAAGAACTCATGAAAAAGAAAATGAGGTGATGATGCCAGTTAGTACTATCAGAATAGAGCCAGAACGAACAAAGAATTGTACTCGAGGATGTGAAAAGGGAAACCTCAAAAGGGCAAGGCCCTAGTCTAGAATTTAGATTCTTCGTCAAGATGTTAAGACGATCGGTCACTCTGATGATCACCACTAATGAGTACGGCAAAGATACAAAGAAGAAAACATAATGGTCCCAAGATAAATGGGAATTTTGTCTCTCAAATTATCATGATGAGATATCGAGGAATGGTAAAAATCTAACTGGTAAGAGAATGTGAATCAACCAAGCTCGTAGCAGTTGAAGACTTATTTGGGATAATGTCAAGAATGACTTAAATCATATCTCAAAAAAAAAAGGTGTAAGGAAACCTTCAAGACTTTCAAAAGGTGAAGAAGTCAAGATACAAGAGATGATCCTCACTCTCACTATATATTGGGAGACTCTCGAGATGACAAGGTCGTCACTATAGTAATATCACATGTACGGAAGAAAAATATAAGAGATGAAGTGTCGCGTATGGGGACAAGTTCAGGGTATTCGAAGCATGTCATAAGTACAAGAAGGGTATGCGAACCTTAAATGCCTCCCAGATAACGAATGAGATACTAATGGATGTTAACCTTCAATTATGCATGCTAAGGTATGCATGGATGAGATAGGTGGACTTAAATGGGTAAGTGTAAAAAAAATATTAAGGCATGATATACTTAAAGGGGTAACTTGAAAAGGTACAAGAAGCAACATAAGTTACCAGAGAATGTAAAATAATATGGAATGATAACCTTGAGTTTGACTAGTTGGGATAAACCTTATTTTGTCCTTTTGGACTTGTGAGAATTGAGAATTTTCAAAGGTAAGCTCCAAAGTACCTATACATTTGTCAAGTGGATTGATTAAATTAGGACTTGATGGACCCTTATGAATTAAGAGAAATAAATGTTTGAAATGATGTATGAGGTAAAGTAACAATTTATGGCAAGTTGCCAATGTTATATATGTTGTTGGAGCTGGGCTCCAAACTATCTTATCACTTAAGGCCCAAAATTCTTACCTTAAATCCAGAATTTATTCCTGAGGGAAGTTATGAAATAATTGACAGTCATTATGCTCGATATTATGTACAAGTTGAGCACGATGCACGTATTCCAAAGCCTGGTGACCAAAGGAGATGCCTCTACTCAATTGGTTACATTCTCATGCTGATAATTTGTCATAAAACAACAAGAGAAGAAGAAGAGTATTGCAAAGAAAAGTAGAAAGAGAATTCTTATTGATTTGGATGAATTACAATGGAATAGAACCCCTTATTTATAGGAAAAAAGCGACTTAGCCACCAAGTAACTAATCCTAAAATCAAGTGTCCAAATGTTACAAGTGTGGGAGTTGAGAGGTTACAAGTATCCAAATGTTATGGAGTGATGCATCAGAAATTCCTAACATATTATGCATAGGGATGAGGTTGAAGATACTATGGAGGTACAAAAGAAATTACAGTACAATGATCCGGTACCCAAGAATTAGACTACATGAATAGTGAGAAATATACAAGTATTTATATTAATTGCATGAAGCATGATGGTGTAAAGATGAAATATTGACTATGGTAAAAAAAATTAAATTATGTTATGGTGATGACATGAAGATGGATTGTACCCTTCTGAAATTTAGCATTCTGAAAATGGTGTATGGTATAGAAAGTTGTATGAATATTATGCGGGTTTAGCCTAATGAGTCCTACTTGTTCAAATATATAAGCATGAACTGCGAGGTGTAAGGTAGTCGTACTTGCTAGAAAGGTATTTCAACATAGATTAAAGGGTATAATGTCAAGGATTCTGAAGATAAAACGAACTTGAAAGGTGATATGCTAACCATATTATTATTGTAAGGGCAGGAAATGATGATACTTAGCAACATGAGTTGCGGTCAGAAGTGTCATGATACTTTAGTATGGAAAAGAAAATTCCTTAACGGAAATGACCATTCTATCCTATTTTCTAAACAATAAGCAATACAAGTATAATGACGAAATAAAGTTGAGGCTTGATGGAAAAAAATGGTGAAACGAGATTTCGAGTTGGGGGATAAAGAACTTGTGGTAGCATGTGAGCATGTATATGATTAGATGGAAGTTTACCTATGCGTTAAGAATTTAATGAAGTCTTTGAGTGTTAGGTCGAGCTTAAGAATTGGGTTTTACGCCTAAGTGAGAGAGCGTCAAAGTAGGTAAAAGTAACCTTAAAGGTGATGATTGGGAAAAAGAGAAATTTTATTTAAAAAATCATGAAGAAGGGAAAACTTTTGATAAGATTCATGATGAAATTACTATGAAGTTGCTATAACAATCACATGTTTATCACAAGCAGTAGCTACAATGTTCAACATCGGATTATTAAAAGGTACAATCTAATAGTAAAATATTTAATGGTGCGCTCGAATAGATTCCTACAACTTAGGAAGATATGTCACTTGAATTAAATTCAACCTTTTGCAAAAAATGAGAAAGTACTTTGGTTATACATTGGCTAAATAGAACAATGAGGGTTATAAATGAGGATGAAATATGTGCGAACTTAGAGTGAAATAAGGCAGAAAATAAGTTATGCATAATCCTAATTAAGAAATACTCTTGCAAATCAAAACAAAGTAATCTAGTAAGAATCGCAGGATCAAGGAAGAGTACTTAATACAAAAAGGGTATCGTCATGATAGTGTGAAACTGGAGTATGAAAAAAAAAACTACGGACTATGGTAGACGAAAGTAAATGTAATTTAGAACTCTGTGGTATTAATGAGTTGGCTAAACTTAAGGAAAAGGGAAACATGTACAGTGATGTTCAGGAATGGATGGTAAACTTGCGCCACAAGGAAGAAGTGGAATGAATATTTGCATAGTAAACTTATTAGCTATTGTGTTTATCAAATTGAGATCTAAAGGAAACTCAAAAGTTACAAGTGCAAGTGGAGGTATAAATCACACACGTATGGATGGTCCTAAGTAAGATAAATATCTTATTAGTTTTCGGATGGAATAAAAGAACATTATAGAAGGAATTGGTAACTAGAGAATCAAGAGTCCTATGAGGACAAACTATGATTATAAGTAATTTTATGTAAATATGAAAGTCTTTAAACGAAAGAAAAAGGATTTTTAATGTATGCAGAAAATGTTCTTTCACATACGACTTGGTGTGTACATAATAACAAGAGAATACAAATATGCATGGTAGTAATATGCGTTACAATATAAAGTAACCGGTGTTGGAATGAGCGCGGTATAGATATGTAATTGTTTAAAATTGAAAAGAAGTATTTGATGCAATCTGGCATATGCTCGGCCATGTGGGGCTTGGTTATTATGTTGTTATATGTTGAGGATGTATGTGCGGCCGTGTGGGTCCTAGATAATTTGTTATTGTGCATTGAGTATGTATGTGCGGCCGTGTGGGGCCTAGACATGATATTATGTTATAGATATTTAAGTGTTGAATTATGTTAAAATACGTGCCCATGTGGGGGCTTGTTATGGACAGTCATTTAAGATCCATATGAAGTCAGGAATGACTAAGGACGATGGTTAAGGTAAAAGGAGGATAATGTTGTTCCTAATAATGACTTGCAAAACATTCATGGACGAATGTTCTTTAGTGGTGGAGAATGTAACACCGCGGAAAATTTTGAAGTGTTTTAAGACCATTAAGAAGATTGACGGATGCTAATTATATTAATTTTGGTATGAACAAGACTAATAATATGAAGGATATCAATTGATCATGATAGTATATGAATGAGATGTATTAAGAATGGTTTATGGTCTAAGGAGAGCCCTAAGGCTAAGCCAAGCTGGAAACCATATGATGCGCTAAAGTTTCAAATGAGCTTGCACACAATCTAACTTCAAATGAGCACAACTCCCAATATATAAAGATTTATGTGGTGTACGACCTATCATATTAAAGATCTATGAGTCTAATTTTCAATTCTTTAAACCGTCGTTACTTGAATATTCCTACAAGAAGTTATGATCTTTCTACTAAAGGGTATCTCAACAGCCACGTAGCTACGCGAGATGTGCGTAGCTACGCTGCCCTAGGCATAGCAGATTTCAGCAAGGTATTTAAATGAAGGGGAGCTGAAGAGGAAGGGAGCATAGCTACACTGGAGGTGAGCGTAGCTACGCATGCCATCAAAATTATAATACTTACTATTTTGGAGAGAGAGAAATAGATGGAATTTTGGACAAGGTTCTTGAACCTAGAGAGAAGGAGGAGCACATCCCTCATCAACACACTTCAAGGTAAGTGTTTAAGATGTATTTGTGGCTACATAACACTATTTAATGTTAGTTTTAACATCATTTATGGATCAAAACCAATAGGAAATGTATTGAATCTTCAATAACACCAAAAAGAGAAAAAGTGAGATTCTTCCACCAAGAGGTAATTCCTTCACTTGAGCTTCACTTATATGATAAATTGAAGTATGGGTAGCATGTTCATGAGTTTTATTTGAAGTTGTAACGGGATATTGTATGAACCCTAAAGGTGGGTCTTGAAAATAATATTTTGGGCAAAGAAGAAGATGAATAGTGATGAATTGGTATAAATGGATATGTCTTGAGTTTCTAGTAATTGCTATTGACTTGATAACTTAATTGATGAACAAATTGAATCGAGAATCACCATTTTGATAAAATACAATACTAGTTCTTGAAATGGGTATTCTTGAACCTAGGGTTTTGTTGGAGAAGACAATGAATAGTGACTTGATGATGATGAATAATTAACGTAGTATCATTAATGAAACCAAATAAATATTAAATTATAAGAATGTAATTGAATAGGTTAAAGGGTGAACCTATTGGATAATTTTGAAGGTTGAAGGCTTTTTGCCAAATTGTGAAGCCTAAATAGATATACATATATATATATATATATATATATATATATACATATATATTAATCTTTTCGCGTTTGTTTTGATGTCGTTGGGATATCTAAGGGTAGATATTGAATTTTTGGTGGCATTTGAGCATTTTAATCAATTGAAGCGGTGTAGTATTATTTAGAGCTTGAAGATTTAGGTAAGTTGATTATGACTTACTCTTCTTGAGGAAATCTCTCTAAAAGCATGTTTTGAGTTAATACATGATATTATTTATAAATTTGCACCGGTACTTGTGGGGACAAGCAGGAAGGATGTCACCATGTGTTTCTAAGTTTGTTGATTTTGAAGTGTCATGTGATTTTATATAAAAATCTTATTTTCAAAACTTGTTTGCAAGATGACACTTAAGAAAATCGTTATAAGTTTTACTAAAACTTATATGTTGATAGAGTATAAACTATTTTAGTTATAAAGATATGCTTTATGAGAATTATTTGTTTTGAAATTTTAACAATGGAGTAGCACTTGTTGTATCTTTAAAAGATTGTGTTAAATTGCTAAAGGCATTAACATGAATAAGTCATTTGATTTTATTCAAATGGTTTGGATTGGCTATGAAATTTATGATTTAATAAAATAGATCCTTTGAGGTTATTATGCTATGAATCTATTTTTGATATTCAAATGTTTTGGGAGTGACTAGTAGAGACGATCAAGATTGGTTCGAATATTAAGTTCGTTACCATGAACTACATGTGCCGGTGTAGACATTCCAAGGCTAGGCCAATGTTTGTGGGATAAAGTCCCTCACTGAGAGGGAAAATGATCATTACTTAAAGTAATGAGGTTAAGTCGACTCGTACGGCAATACGGGAAGTCGCCCAGACAAGTAGGGTCAAATACTTGTTACTAGGCTGATCACCTAGTAGTTGTTTATTATGTCGGTGTCGGTATAGTAATCTCGGTTAAAAGATAAAGAAGACTTTCTTATGTTTAGGCCTAAGGAGTCGAAAGTAATTTCGATGACTTAATGAATTTAAAATGGTTATGAATGATTTTATTAAAAATATTGGATTGATACAAATGTTCAAAGAATTTATGTCATGGTTTATACTTCACTTGTCTTTTTACTTGAAATGACAAAGAGCATGATTTATATAATTATTTATCATCTTATATCAAATATTGGTTGCATAGTCTTTGTAAAATCTTGTCCTAGGAACTTGAGTTAGAGAGAGTCTATGACACTTATTGAGTACCGCTATTGTGACGACCCGGCTAGTCGTCTAGTGAGTTACCGCTCCGTTTCTCCCATTTCTGCTTCATTACGCTTCGTTATCCGTGTTTTGTGTGATCGAGTTGAGTAGTTTGCGTTCGGAGTGAATTTGGTAAGAAATGAGACACTTAGTCTCTTTTAAGAAGGTTGAAGTTGGAAAAGTCAACCGGATGTTGACTTATGAGTTAGAGGGCTCGGATGTGAGTTCCGATGGTTCGGTTAGCTTCGGGAGGTGATTTATGACTTACGAGTGTGATCGAAATCTGTTTTGGAGGTCCCGTGTAGAATTAGACTTGAATTGGTGGAGTTAGTATTTTGGCGATTTCCGGTTGATAGGCGAGATTTTGATCCGAGGGTCGGAACGGAATTCCGAGAGTTGCTATAGCTTCGTATGGTGATTTCGGACTTAGGCGTATGTCCGGATTTGAAATTGGAAGTCCGTAGGACAATTCATCGCATTTTGGCGAATGTTGGAAAATGGAAGATTTTTGGAAAGTTTGACCGAGGAGTTGACTTTTTGATATCGGGGTCGAAATCCAGTTCTGAAAACCTTCGTAGGTCCGTTATGTCATTTATGACTTGTGTGCAAAATTTGAGGTCAATCGGACTCAATTTGATAGGTTTCGGCATCGAATGTATAAATTGGAATTTATTAGTTTCATTAGGCTTGAATTGGGGTATGATTCGTGTTTTTAGCATTGTTAGACGTGATTTAAGGCCTCGACTAAGTCCGTAATATATTTTAAGACTTGTTGGTATATCCGGATGGGGTCCCGAATGACTCGGGTGCATTTCGGAGTTGTTTCGGACCATTTCTATCCATTTGTTTACTGCTGGTGCATTGCAGAAATTCTGCTGCACGGAGCTGATTTTGGGAGCTTATATCTCACAATCTATAAGGAATTTGGAAATTCTCAAAACATGAAAGTTGTAGACCTTTGAATATAGTTTCCAGAATGATAAATCATTCATCATTTGGACATACATATAGAAAGTTATGATAGATTAAAGTTGGCTGGTACTGCTGTTGTTTTCCAGACAGTGTGCATGGCAGAAATTTCTGCTGCACAGGACCGACTTTGGAAGCTTATATCTCGTAATCTGTAAGGAATTTGGAGATGATCCAAAAACGAAAGTTATTGCCCTTCGAATCTAGTTTCCAAAAAGATAAACCATCCATCATTTGGACATATATACAGACAGTTATTATTGATTAAAGTTGGCTGGTACAGCTGTACTGTTGATGGCAGAAATATAAGGACCGAAAATGGTCATTTTCTTCATTTCGTTTTGGATTTTTGGAGCACGGTTCTTGGGCGATTTTTTAGGATTTCTTTATAGCTTCGACTGGTTAAGTGTTCTACATCCAAAAGTGACTATATTTCATAAATCCATGGTCATATTCATCGTTTAATTCGAGTTTTGATGAAAGAAATCGGAATTTTTGTAAAATCTTCCAAAAATGGAAATTTCAGATTTGGAGGTCGATTCGTTATCGGAATTTGGTAAATTTGGTATGGTTGAACTCGTATCGGAATGGGTATTCAGATTTTGTAACTTTTGTCGGGTTCTGAGATGTGGGCCCCACGGGCGAATTTAAGTGCAAATTTCGGATTTTAATTGGAAAAATTAGTATTTTCATATGGAATTTATTCCAATATATTGTATTGACTTAATCGAATTAATTGTGACGTATTCATTACGATTTTGGGTAGATTCGACGCGCGTGGAGGCCAATTTGAAGGGCAAAGGCGTCGCGGGCTAGGG
>MCJB01000002.1:189144-292603 GCA_002018475.1 Nicotiana obtusifolia
TTTCTACTGGGGATTGGGACTTGGTCCATCCCGAACGAGGATTTTACTACGTATTGATTGAAACTTATTGATATCATCATATTTGGGCATCTCGCCGGTTATGTGAACCCTTCAGGGGTATTTATCACTGTTTACTCAAATCATATTTTGGCTTTTCGCCGGTTATGTGAACCCTTCAGGGGTATTTATCACTTTTTACTGAAATCATATTTGAGCTTCGTGCCGGTTATATGAACCGTTCAGGGGTATTTATCACTTTTTACTGAAATCATATTTGAGCTTCGTGCCGGTTATGTAAACCCTTCAGGGGTATTTGTCACTGATTTGAATCATTATTTGAACTCAGTTTTGAAAATTAAATGATATTTTCAAATGATTTTGAAATGGATCGGGTGGCACGCCGCCACGGATATGATGTAAATGGATCGGGTGGCACGCCGCCACGGGATTTGATTTTTAAATGGATCGGGTGGCACGCCGCCACGGTATTTGATTTTTATCGGGTGGCACGCCGCCACGGGATTTGATTTTAATGGATCGGGTGGCCACGAGATGTAATGTGCATGGATCGGGTGACACGCCGTCACGAGATATTGCGCTACTGAACCCCCCACAGTAAGCGCCGGGTACCCAGGGAACGGGTGGCACGCCGCCACGATAGTCATGACTTGCATTACATTGCATTGCATTGCATTGCATCGCATTTTTGGTTGTGTTGGTGTTGTTTCCATTTACTTCGTGTTATCTATTTGAGACGTTACATGTTTTTACTGTTCCATCGTGGATTGTTCTAAGTCTTATGTGTTTTCTTACCTTCAGTCATTATTTATATGTATTACACACTGAGTTGGAAGTACTCACATTACTCCCTGCACCATGTGTGCAGATTCAGGCGTTATCGGTTCCGCTCCGAGGTATTGACTACTATTGTTAGAGCGGTGATTCAAAGACTACATGGTAGCTATTGGCGTCCGCAGCCCCGTATCTCTTTCATATTGTTGTTTCCATTCCTTCAAAGAGTCATGCCAAAGATATTGTAATAGTTATTTTATTATCAGAATTTCATTAGTGGCTCATGACTTTGTGACACCTCGGTTCGGGCTGTAGTCGGGATGGTTCACTATATTTTTCCGCTAATTCCTGTTGTTAAACTATACTTACACAATATTTTCGTGTTGTTAACTGTTTAAATCGAGGTTTAGTTGGATTGGCTGGCCTTGTCTTCATGAGAGGCGCCATCACGACCAGGTTGGGATTTTGGGTCGTGACACCGCGGCGCTGCACCTGTAGAATTTCCATCGCAGGTGCGGACTTGACTTAAAACATCTGAGTTTGTTTCTGCGATCAAAAGGTCGCATCTTCGAGTGTGCGCCTGCCAACATTGTCCGCTTCTGCGGACTCCCCCTTCCAGCTCACTCTCCGCTTCTGCGGGAAACAAGCATCTGCGGGCTCGCAGATGCGACATTTCCCTCGCACCTGCGATCCCTGGCCACTTCCTCAAATCCCTCTTCTGAGCTCTTTCGCTCGCTTCTGCAACCTCGCACCTGCTATGGGGACTCTGTAGGTGCGATTACACCAGATGATGTCCAGCTTCAGCAATCCTCACAAGTCCAATCCTAGTCCGTTAACCACCCGGAATCCACCTGAGGCCCCCGGGACCTCAACCAAATATACCAACAAGTCCTAAAACACCATACAAACTTAGTTGAGCCCTCAAATTATATCAAACAACAATAAAAATACGAATCGCACTCCAATTCAAGCTTAATGAACTTTAAAACTTCAAACTTTCACAAACGATGCCGAACCCTATCAAATCACGTGCGATTGACCCCAAATTTTGCACACAAGTCATATTTGACATTACAGACCTACTCAAATTTCCGGAATCGAAATCCGACCCCGATATCAAAAAGTCCATTCCCGATCAATTTTTTCCAAAAATTCAACTTTCGACATTTCAAGCCTAATTCAACCACGGACCTCCAAATCATAATCCGGACATGCTCTTAAGTCCAAAATCACCCAACGGAGCTAACGGAACCGACAAAACTCTATTCCGGAGTCGTCTCCACACAGTTCCAACTACAGTCAAATTCCTAGAACTTAAGCTTTCGTTGTAGGGACTAAGTGTCCCATTTCACTCCAAAACCAAGACAAATCCTCCCGGTAAGTCACATAAGCATAAAAATGATACAGGGGAAGCAATAATTAGGGTATCATGGCTAATACTCTCAAAACGACCGGCCTGGTCGTTACATCCTCCCCATCTTAAAATAATTGTTCGTCCTCGAACAAGTATAGAGACATACCTGAAGTGGTGAAAAGATGAGGATAACGGTTGCGCATATCATGCTCGGTCTCCCAAGTCGCCTCCTCGACGGCTGACCCCTCCACTGGACCTTCACTGGAGCAATGTTTTCTGACCTCAACTTTGGAACCTGCCTGTCCAAATTAGCCACTTGCTCCTCAACATAAGACAGATTCTTGTCCAACTCGATTGAGCTGAAATCTAACACATGAGACGTATCGCCGTGATACTTTCAGAGCATGGAAACATGGAACACTGGATGAACTGTAGAGAGACTAGGTGGTAGTGCAAGTCTGTAAGCCACCTCTCCAACCCTCTCAAGAATCTCAAAAGACCCAATATACCTTGGGCTCAGCTTGCTCTTCTTTTCGAACCTCATAACACCCTTCATGGGCGAAACCCGGAGCAAGACCCGCTCCCTAACCATGAATGCAACATCGCGAACCCGCCGATCCGCATAACTCTTCTGTCTGGACTGCGCTGTACGAAGTCGATCCTGAATCACCTTAACCTTCTCAAAAACATCCCGAACTAAGTTTGTACCCAATAGCCTAGCTCGCCTAATGCAGACTTGACTTAAAAACCTGGGTTCGCTTTTGCGATTAAAAGGTCACACCTACGAACATTGTCCACTTCTGCAGAATCCCCCTTCAGCTCACTCTCCTCTTCTGCGGAACTTTAAGCGCATCTGCAGGCTCGCAGATGCAGCATTTCCCTCGCACCTGCGATCCCTGTCCACTTCCTCAAATCTCGCTTCTGTGCTCCTTAGCTCACTTCTACGAGCTTGCACCTGCGATGGGGACTCCGCAGGTGCGATTACACCAGATGATGCCCAGCTTCAGCAATCCTCACAAGTCCAATCCTAGTTCGTTAACTACCCGGATTCCACCTGAGTCCTCCGGGACCTCAACCGAATATACCAACAAGTCCTCAAAAACCATACGAACTTAGTCGAGCCCTCAAATCACATCAAACAACAACAAAAACATGAATCGCACCCCAATTCAAGCTTAATGAACTTTAAAACTTCAAACTTCTACTACCGATGCCGAACCCTATCAAATCACGTCTGATTGACCCCAAATTTCGCATACAAGTCATATTTGACATTACAGATCTACTCCTATTTCGGAATAGGAATCTGACCCTGATATCAAAATGTCCACTCTTGGTAAATTTTTTCCAAAAATTCAACTTTCGCCATTTCAAGTCTAATTCAACCACGGACCTCCAAATCACAATCTGGACACGCTCCTAAGTCCAAAATCACACAACGGAGATAACAGAACCGACGAAACTCCATTCCGGAGTCGTCTCCACACAGTTCCAATTACGATCAAATTCCTAGAACTTAAGCTTTCGTTTTAGGGACTAAGTGTCCCATTTCACTCCAAAACCAAGTCAAATCCTCCCGGTAAGTCACATAAGCATCAAAATGATACAGGGGAAGCAGTAATTAGGGGATCGGGACTAATACTCTCAAAACGACCAACCGAGTCGTTACATAAAATAGCCTCTATACTTTGGACTGCTATTTTGAACCTTTATATAACTGAAGTGAAAATTGACATAGTTAAAACTATACTCTTTGAATGTATGCAGAAAAAGATATAGTTAAAATGAGTTTACGAACTCACCTTTGTGTGGACAACTGAAACACGTGATAGTGATTGTTGGTGATCGTCCATTGAGTTATCAGAAACCTATCACAAAAGAGGAGGATTACTACAATTAAAAGAAAACTAAATTACAAGATTATCTTAAAAACTAAAATTTTTGCTAAAGAGCACAATATATTTTACCTGCTCATCACCAGATAATTTCCTATTTGAGCCAATAGTAATATACCCAAAGATTCTAGATATGCATCTATACCCAGCTTTACTTTATCGTCTATTTTTACATCCATATCCTTTGTTGCTTCAAACAATTTTTCCCCCCTCGCTTTTATTTCTTCTTTTGCTTCAAATAACTTTTTCTCCGTCGCTTGTATTTCTTCTTTTGCTTCAGACAATTTTTCTTCCATCTCAATTCTCATAGCGGAGGTAGCTTTTTCCACTTCTATCTCAACCCTTCTATCAAAATCTCTTTGCTCAGCCTGGGATCGTTTATATGCAGGGCCATAAACAAAACTTGGAGCTGCTCCTTTTCCTAAAGTTCGAACATATCCATGAGTGTCTGGTCCCATAACCTGTGTATACACATCATTGGGAGCACTTCTAGGGACATTTAACTCAGGATACACCTTAGCAAGTTCATCCATTTCTTTCTTTTGGAAAGAAAAGGTAAAATAATGAAAAGTTAATAAAATTTTATATTGGAAAGAAAGTAATTTTATATTCATAAAGAATGGGAATTTACCATAGTTTCATCAGCTATCTCATTTACTGATTGTTTATTCTTTCTCGTATGTGTTACTTTGAACTCCTCGATACGACTTGGTTTTACACCATTCTTCTTTGTCATCTGTTTAAATAGTAAAAAATTTGTAGCAAATATATTCAAGAAAATAAGTATTGATATATAAATTGCAGAAAGCTTATAGTAAATATGGCATGCATTATCTATAATTTGAGAATAACTTTTTCTTCCTGATGTGTGTGGCATAGTCAACTTCTTTCGACTTTCTTAGTTCCTCTCGCTCTTTTCCAAGAAAAGTTACACGTAATTTTATATATTAGAGATAATTCATGGTCAAACAAAACTTTTAAGAGAAAAAAAATAAAAAGTAAGAAGAATTACAGAGGAAAAGCATAAAAATATTTAAAGGAAAAAGTGTGATCCGCATTCGGAATGCGCTAATAGCATGTGCTAAGGGCAAGAGAAGAAGATGCTTGATGCTCAGAGAATATATTTGCTTCATTAGAGCTCCAATAATGAACTAATGCACGCCACTGATCTTCTTCTAGCCTGTCTGGACGTTTAGCAACGCGCTCAATATCGTTGTTGTATGGCTCATAACCAATCATATTTGCTTCATGCTTCAATTCTTTCCATTTAGATCCTACCGATATCATCAACAGACGTCTCATATCCTCAGTTGCATCAGTATTTTCGTGCAAACATCAACATATAACACATGTATAAAAGCATAAAATCAATAAGCATCTTAGTATATAACTTTTTTCTTTATTTTTCTAAGCACCTTGATATGAGCCCATATCATATTCTTGTACATTTTAGGCACAAGCCTCCAATCTTTATGATTTAAGGGAGCTAAAATGCCATTTCGTGCTATGACTCCAAGTTTTGAACTCAATCTAGCTGCATCAAGTCCAATAGCTTGGTTAAGATCATTCAACTCAACATGTAAAATGCCACCATCTTTTCCCCATCCTGAGTGCATTTCACTTAATATCGGGCTAGGCTAGGCGTAAGCCTAATGAATCTTTAAATTTTTTAGTTCAAGAAATCAAAAATAAATAAATTATATAACATAAAAATATAGAAAGTACATTAAAAGCTTAAGAAAATCAAAGGAATAAGGAAACTCATAAAGAATTAAAATATCTAACATGTTTTACAAGTATAAACAATACCATAGTGTTAAAATTGTTATCAAACTACATATTTGATTACGTCCCTGAAAGGCTAGAAGTTATAAATTACTATCATATTACACATTTAATTACATTCCTAAAAGTAATAATCAATAAACTTTATCAATATTATAATTCAAAATATTACTCCTTCCGAAATAAATACAAAATATTAAAGTCTTCTAATTTTGCTAGACAAAAAACTAAGAAATAAAAATCAATAGCGAGTGAAGATATACAGCTCGGCTATCTATATATTTAGAAAAAATATTTAAATAATATTAACCCTCACGATGTTCTCACTTAGTAAATATACAATACTATGATTCGTTATTTGAGTTAAGATCATTCATTTGTTAATGTATTTTGAGGGTCAACAGTATTAATTAAAAAACATAACAGATGATTTACCTAGTAATTATTGAACGTGCCCGAACGTTGAGTGATAGGCGTGTAGGGCGTATAATCATATGTTTGGGGTGCATGTAAGCCTCAAAAATTAAACCCTACACTTTGAGCTTCCTCAAGGCATTGTGCAAATGCCTCGCCTAGGAGCTAGTCCTGGACGAGCCTTTTAAAATATTAAGCAACAACAAGAGAAATCGTCTATAGGGATCACAATATTTTAACAAATTAAATATTAAATATAAAGGGTGATATTTTTTTTAAGACAAAGAATGATTTAAAATTTAGAAAATATAGAGAAACTTCCAATTGTAGATGTAAATGTTTGTAATTACCGACAAATAATATGACATTTAACGTAAGGTCATACTTTTTTGTCATTTATAGCAAAATATTTTTACAATATTTGATATAAGTGTCGTATTTTTACTACGTTTGGATCAAATGTCATTGCTTTTATGATATTTTATACCAATGGTCGTCTTTTTTACGACATTTTCTATCAAATGTCTAATTTTTACGATATTTTGTAGTAAATGTCGTACTTTTTACGACATTTCTTAAAATATGTTTTATGGTGACGACAATTTGTATCAAATGTCGTTGTTTTAATGATATTTCGTATCAAATGTCATTTTTTTTACGACAGTTAGTATCATATGTCATTGTTTCTACGACAATTTATATTAAATGTCGTAGTTTTTACGACATTTTGTCATAAATATCAAAAAAAATTCTTTTTTCCCGACATTTATTTCAATAGGCACTAAATAAATATCGTCGTATCTTCAATTTCTTGTAGTGCCACTAGATCAAATGCCAAAATCTGCACAAAAAGTAAATAAGTGTAGTATGAGTACAACCGACCCCATGTACTCAGTAAGTATCAAGCCTAACCCCGACGAAGTGGTGACGAGGTTAAGACAAGATACATACTCTATAAACCTGTGCAGTTCAATAACTAGAGAAATAACAAGAGATATAACAAGTAAGAGAACAAGTGAAATAATATGTAAGATAACAAGTAATATAACAAGAGAATTAATGAGTGAGATAACAAGAGTAATAGCAAGAAAAAATATCAGGAATAGTAAAGAATCAACTACGGGAAACAATGATCGTATTTTCTCAAGTAACACAATCAAGCCTATCACAACAACTCAAGTCCGAGAGAATGAATAATATCCATGAAACAGCATAGCCAAATCCTCAAATCCGCATAAATGAAGCAAGGAGTAAAAGATAATAAATAAAATAGCTTGACAATACCCTTTGAGAGATAACCATCACTTTTACATCAAGAGCCGAGCCAACGCCTCAAGAAACATAATATCGAAATGTCTCAACAAATCCAGAATGTAACTATTAGCATAACTAAGAATAATCAAGAAGTTCCATGAACTATTTAGAGCAAATAAGAAGTAATACATGAAGTAACAAGTCATGAGTAAAGCTAACTCTACCCGCATGCTTAACCCATGGCAAAAGCATATATATTCGTCACCTTGCTTATATGCCACTCCGAACACATAAAACACGTAGCAAATAGACCCAGCTACAACCTAATTTCCTCAAATCAAGGTTAACCAAGACACTTACCTCTTTCCGGAACAACTCAACCCTCTAAGGTTGACGATTCCGGTAGGTTCGTATGATGATTTTGGACTTGTACGTATATTTGGTTTGGATCCCGGGTGATCCAAGATAATTTTAGTGCTTCTAGTCAAAAGTTGGAAATTTGAGTTTGTGAACTTTTGAAATTCTTGTATTTTGACGCTTGATTCTTGATTTTTGATTTTGTTTTGATGTTTTAAGCTTACGAGCAATTTTTTGTAAGGTTATTATAGTTGTTTGAATGTTTTGGAATAGGGTCCGGGGGGCTCGGGTGAGTTTTGATTTCAGGCTATTTTGGTAAGTCTTGCAATTGCTGGTGCTGTTGTTGCCTCAATTGCGACAATTCACAAATGTGAGGTTCGTATTTGCAAATGTCACCTTGCATTTGTGAGGCTTGGTAAGGGGAGCTTCGCAATTCCGAAGCTTGGATCGCATTTACGATGTCTGCAATTGCGACATACATGTCACATTTGCGACATCAGTAGTCCTTCGCAATTGTGAGCACTTGTTCGCTTTTGCGAGCTTGCAAACAAAAGTTCACAATTGCGATATTTGAAGTTGGGTTAAAAGGGAAGGATTATGATATTATCCTATTTTATTACATTTTTGAGATCTAGACTTTTATAGGAGGCGATTTCAGAGAGAATTTTCTTCCCATCTTCAAGATTAGTGATTTTAACATTGTTTTGATAAATTTTCGTTATACCCCCTAGGTTTTCACCCCTAAATCTAGGATTTAAAGTGTAAAAATTTACTTTTTTTGATTTGAACTAATGAATACTAATTTTGGAGATTTTAACTTCAATTTGAGATTGGATCTTGAAATTAATTTTATAATTAGACTCGTGGGGTTATGGGTCAATTTGGTCTCGATTTTGGATTAGACCATGTGGTCCTTGGTTAACTTTTGTTGAATTTTGAGATTTCATCTAATACCAAACCTTTATTGACTAGGATGTTTTCTCTAGCATAGTTTGACTTGCTTAGATGATATTTGACTAAGTTTTGATCTTTTTGAGGAGTATTTCTAAGGGAAGCTGTATTAGGTTGTTGAACTTGTTTTAGAATGAAGTAAGTGTCTTTCTTATATTTGGTTGAGGAAATGTGTCTAATAAATGATATTGTTTAGTACAGGGGGGGGGGGTTGCATATGTGAGGTGACGAGCGTATATGCATGTGCCAGGATTATCTATACTCAGGGTAGATTATAGGCTTCTTTGTGCCTTGTTGAACTTTGATCTTCTTGACTTATGCTTCATTTGCTTCAATGACTAAATGAGTATAATTATCTATGCTAGAAATCATGTTTAAACATATGACAACTTAAAAGAATATGATGAGCTATTCTTGAAGTTGTGATATACTTGATTTGATTGTAGTCATGCTTTATATTACGAACACATGTCCATACAGGTCATATTTGTGCTACTTGAGACTTTCTTATTCATGTTGAGATCATGTTCAGACTCTGTTGCGAATATTTGGACAAGGCGGCTCTTGAATTGTTAGTTTGCCTAGTTGTACGATGGTTATGCTTATCTCTCATGTATTGTAATATTCTTACTCATCACTCTTGATCGTATTTATGCATTCCACCTTACTTAGTACTGATATACATATTGTGAGGATGAGTGATATTGCACGACGGGTGCTTCCATGCAGCTGAGGATTATTAGTATGACAGGTGTTTCCATGCGATTTGATATGATATTGGTATAACAAGTGTTTCCGCACAGGTGATGATAAGAGTTCATGGCACGATGAGTTTTTTCGTGCAAGCGAGGACGAGCGACATGCATTGTATTGTATTTATCTTGAGTTCATGGTACAACGGGTGACATGCAGTCTATTGTATTTATCTTTCCCTCATATGCACGTATATGCATTCTACCTTAGTTTGGTTGTGATATTTGAGAAATATGATCATTATTTTTTCAGTTAATATCATTTTACTTTTTTCGTATTTATTCTTGTTATCTGTATTTTTATTTCTCTTGTTATTTCTATTGCTTATTAACTACAAAGGTAATATAGGGAGTATTTTTTGTCTTAAAAAATCTCATCGCTACTTCATTGAGGTTAGTCAAGATACTTACTGAGTATATGGGTCGATGTACTCATAATACACTTCTGCACCTTGCGTTGCAAATTTTGGAGCTAAGCAGCTATGGATTTCGATGGCAAACATTGAAGACTACAACGTTCTAGCCATATACTATCATCTTTTTCATGGTAGTGTTGGACTTGTATTTTTGTTTATGTAACTTTCAAACAAATGATGTATTCTGTTTGCCAATATTGTTATTCAAATCTTAGTAGCTCATGACTTGTACCACCCGTTCTTGGAATTAATTGAGTTAATTTTCATATTCTTATTTATTTTATTGACGATCTTTTGCATTGAGAATGTTATATGGTAGTTGGCTTATCTAGCGGTTTGAGTTAGGTGCCATCATGACTTGGTGGGATTTTGGATCGTGACAAGTTGGTATCAGAGATCTTGGTTTATAGGTTCTACGAGTTATAAGAAAGTGTCAAGTGGAGTCTTGCAGATTGGTATGATGATGTCCATACTTATCTTTGAGAGGCTACAAGGCATCTAGGAAAGTTTACCTTCTTTCTTTCCTTTGTGCAGCCTTGATTCAGCTTGAAGTCTAATCTTCAATTTCTCTCTGTTCATCTGTATGCATTAGTGAAGAGTGTGTTATTCTTCGGGCACTAGTGGCTTGTGATGACATCGTGGAAGGGCGGCGAGGCAGCTATCAACTATCTAATAAGTGTTATGCATCCAAGGACTATATTCGGAGAGTTTTGCTATAGCGAGAAGGGTTTTCTTCTTGTGATGCTACGAGATGTGGGAACTTAATCATCATCATGGAATATGGTGCACTCTAGAGGTCAATGCACCTTTAGTAGTTTACTAGTGGGATGGAATAGATTCTTGTCCTGGTTGACGAGTGTAGGTATGAGGGGAGTGGTTGATCATGTAGAGGTTTTAATCATGGTGAGTTCATAGTTAGATGTTGCGTTGACATTTAAAATGTGTGTTATATTTTGTGATGAGGTTCGATGTTGTATGACTCTCCTTATGAGGTTATTGGGTGTTGTTGGATGATCTGAATATGGAATTGCCAAGTGAGGGAGCTTACTGTCGATGATTGGGTCATGTGGACACGTGTTGTTATAGTTTCTAGGCTCAGGTGCATTTGTGTGCTTGTTGTGACTGACATCGAGATTGACTCAGATAGGGATTTATTAGATACATGATGTGCTACGCATGAATGATACATGGGGATTGATGAATGACTTAGGCTTCATCGTGGCTATATTGTGAAATGGGCGATATTCACTAATATGGGCAAGGTTACTTCTTATGGAGGGATGATGTGCAATGGGGCACAGATTGTTTGGTGTGTTCGGTTAGGTATTGGGGCACTAGAGTGGAGTGGCTGACTTTTGAAATATGGTTCTAGTAGGTTTGAGATTCAGGATGTGATGCGTGAGGATTAATCGGATGCTTTGCTTGCTTGGGAATTGTGATTGGCATGGAGTTATGGCGAGGACTTGGGGAATTTCTGTATCATCGTTGAGGTAATCTAGAGTGGCTGAAGAAGACGGGTCAGATGACATTAGCTTGGGCCAGCATGGTAATAGCATTTGTCGATTTCATCGGTATGTCGGATATTTTGGTCACTTTTGCAGTTGGATTTTTGGGTCTAGCGGCTTGCAAGACTTGGTTGATTTAGAGGGATATTATTTTGATGGATTTCTTATGTACAAATGAGTTTCGAAGAGCTCCCGATGGTTTTGACCATGACATTGAGGTTGATGCCTTCTACAGGCATGGAAAGTTCGTTGCGAGTTGTTATTTTCTTGTCATGACCCAAAATCCTACCAAAGGGGTCGTGATGGAACCTATTCTTAAAGAATAGGTAAGATTATCACTTAATAATACTAAGTCAATAAAACATAATATAACAAGACAGAGTTTAGTATAAAAGTGAAAATAGAGTTAACACAAACCGAAATGGCTATACTCAATACATCACCCCAGAACTAGGTAGTGCAGAGTCATGAGCTCTACATACGAAATACTCAAAATACAATATGTTCAAAGGTAAAATTAACAGTATCAACATAAAGGATGAGACTCCAAGGGGATGAGACAACATGTAGCTCTAGCTTGAATCCTCATGACCGATGCAAGCTCTCACTCTCAAGGCTCGCTGCCTCTAACAGCTGGATATGCAAAAAAATATGTAGAAGTGTAGTATGGATACACCATGATCGGTACCCAGTAAGTATCAAGACTAACCTCGGTGAAGTAGTGGCAAAGTTCAAGTCATATGATACTAGTCAAATAACCTGTGTAAAGTATCGATAACTGGAAACATAATGTGTAATGGAAAATAACATCAACAATCTTGTTAGAACATATGATAACAACCCGACACAGAAGAATCCACATTTGTCAACAAATAATCAAATAAAAGTGTGGGCATATGATAGCATGTCAAATTTGACTAACAACTCATTAAAAATGCAAGATAGACTTTTAAGAAACATGTATGCGATCAAATATCAACCCCGTTTTAACACATAAACAACATCAAGAGAAACATCTCCAAATCATCACATAACAACATCAACATTGCCACCCTTATTCCGCTGCATGTGCAAGTAAACAATAAATGCCCTCCTTATTTCACCAGATGCGCATATCACCACCCTTATTTCGCCACGTGGGCAACCTGAGACAATGTCACTCTTATTTCACCCCACGCGCACAATAATAATCACAATCGCACAACAAAGACCTCGTGCCAGCACCCAATCAATCTGCTTAACATGTCCACATGTGCCACAGTTATCACAAAATAACAAGGCCAAAATTGCATCAAAGATATAAGCTCATAATTTATCAACACGGTTAGCAAGGACATGAAAATAGTAAAATACGGATGGTTGTTTAACATATAACGCATTACTACGGTTAAAACAATTGTAGTGATCATGTTCACGTAGAAACAAAATGATTAAGCATATTTCATATAAATTACATCCTCAAATTAAGGCATATTAGTAGCCTAAGGTCTAATTCGGTCATAAGCCACAAATAGTACCCCTATACATGCTCGTCACCTCATATAAATGTCGCTTTTCACATAACACAAATAAATAATTAAAGGCCAAATACTATGGGGTATTCCTCCACACGAGGTTAGGAAAGATACTTACGTCAAACAATCCAAATCAATACTCTAAAAAGCTCTTGCCTCTCGAATCGGCCTCCAAACAGGTCAAATCTAGCCAAAAACAACTCAATAACATCAAACGCGACTATAGAAATCGATTCCAAGTAATAAAGCTCCAATCTTTATCAAATGTAAAAAAGTCAACAAAAAAGCCAACCCGAGCTCGCATTCCGAAACCCGACAAAAGTCACAAATCCCAGTCACCCATTTGGATATGAGTCCAAATATACAAGTTACATCCGAATCCGACTCCGAATCGGGGTTGAAATCTCTATTTTTTATTTTAGAAAAATTTTGTCAAAATCCCCAATTTTTTCTCACTTAGATTCACCAATCAAATGCCAAATTCTAGGATGGAATCATGGATAATAATCAAATCCGAGTCAAGAACACTTACTCCAATCCAAGTGGTGAAAATTACCTCTACAATCGCTTCAATTCGAGCTCTCACTCTCAAAATATGCCAAAACCTCGAACTTAATACACTGCCCAGTATTTTTGCATTTGCGATCAATACTGCCACTTCTGCGGTGTCGCTTTTGCGACAAAAAGCTCGCTTTTGTGAGTTTCACTTAGGACCATTTGCTTCTGCGAGAAGTATTTCGCTTTGCGGACTTTTTTTGCTCCTGCACAATCACTTCTGCGTGCAACTCTGCACTTCTGCGGATTCGCCTGTCCAGCCAAAAACATCGCTTCTCGACCCCATAAACGCTTCTGCGGTCTCATACCAAACCTCGGAGGTGCGAAGACACTGGACCAGAACTGCCCACAAACCTCAAAATGATCCGAGACTCATTTGAAACATTCTTGAGGCCCCCCGGACCCCGTCCAAACATACCAACCAGTACCAAAACATAACACAGACCTACTCGAGGTCCCAAATTAAACAATATAACATCAAGACTATGAATACACCTCAATTCAAGCCTAATGAACTAATTAATTTCCAAACTTCCAAAATTCATGCCAAACCACTTCTACCGAACTCGGAATAACCCCAAATTTTTTATACAAGTCTCAAATGATATAATGAATCTATTCCAACTTTTGGAACAGTAATCCCACCCCGATAACCTCAAAGGCTACTGCCGGTCAAACCTATGAATTTCTAAACTTTCAAATTTTCAACTTTCGCCAGCTAAAGCCAAATCAACCTAGGAACATCCAAATCCTATTTCGGACATACGCCTAAGTCGAAAATCACCATATGAACCTATTGAACCATCAAAACACTATTCAAAGGTCGTTCACACAAAAGTCAAATCTCGGTCAACTCTTATAACTTAAGCTTTCATCCATGGAACCAAGTGTTCCGACTCATTCTAAAACCTTCCCGGAACCAAACCAACCATCCACACAAGTCATAAAATGAGAAATAAGCATACAAAAAATATCAAATAGGGGAACGAGGCTCAAATACACAAACTACTGGCCGGTTCGTTACATTTTTTCCCTCTTACACAAATATTCTTCCTGGCACGGGTTTAGGATCATACTTGGGATATCAAAAAGATGAGGGTATCTGCTCCGCATATCATGCTCGGTCTCCCAAGTCGCCTCCTCGAACGGTTGACCTCTCCACAGAACCTTCACCGATGCAATATCCTTTGACCTCAGCTTTCGAACCTGCCTATCCAAAATGGCCACTGGATGCTCATCATAAGTCAAATCCTTGTCCAACTACAAGCTAAAATCCAACACATGCGACAGATCCTCATAGTACTTCTGAAGCATGGAACCATGAAATACCGAATGAACTCTCGATAAGCTGGGTGGAAAAGCAAGTCTATAGGCCACCTCACCAGCTCTCTCTAACACCTCAAAAGGACCAATGTACCGAGGGCTCAATGTGCCCTTCTTCCCGAATCTCATCACACCCTTCATGGGTGAAACTCTAAGTAGAACTTTCTCACCCACCATGAATCCCACATCACGAGTCTTCCTATTAGCATAAATCTTTTGCTTGGACTGCACTGTACGGAGCCGCTCTTGAATTAATTTCACCTTCTGCAAAGCATCACGAACCAAATAAGTGCCCAACAATCTAGCCTCCCCAGGGTCAAACCAACCAACCGGAGAACGACAGCTCCTCCAATATAAGGCCTCATATGGAGCCATCTGGATAGTCGATTGGTAGCTGTTATTGTAACAGTATGTGAAATCAATGACATAGGATCTCAAAATATTCCCCACGATCTAAATGGTACGGTCAGATATATAGGTATGAAATTCCATACTCAACTCAACCTGTGTGCCCAGCTCACGCTACATAGCTCTCCAATAATACGATGTAAATTGAGTGCCTCGATCCGAGATAAAAGACATTGGCACACCATGCAGGCGAACAATCTCTCTAAGATAAATCTGAGCCAAGTGCTGCGATGTGTAGGAAGTCATGACTGGAATAAGACGTGCAGACTTGGTCAGTCTGTCCACAATTACCCACACAACGCTAAATTTCCTCAAGGTTCTGGCAGCCCAACCACAAAATCCATAGTGACACACTCCGACTTTACTCCGGTATATCTAGCCTCTGAAGCAAACCACTCGGTCTCTATTGCTAATACTAAACCCACTAACAGTTCAAACACCGTGCAACATGCTCAATAATGTCCTTCTTCATCCTCCGCCACCAATAATGCTTCTTGAAATCATGGTACATTTTCGTAGCACCTGGATGAATGGAATATCGTGGACTCCTCCTCAAGAATCAACTCTCTCAAGCCATCCACATTTGGAACACAAATCCGACCTTGTACAATCAATACCCCATCATTACCAATAGTCACCTCCTTAGCATCACCGTGCTGCACCGTGTCCTTAAGTACAAGCAAGTAAGGATCATCATACTGACGAGCCTTGACGCGCTCAAGCAAGGATGATTGTGATACAACACAAGCAAGAACCCTAGTAGGCACCGAAATATCCCACCTCACAAACCTGTTGGCCAAGTCCTGGACATTCATAGTTAATTGCCTTTCGCTAGCTGGAATAAAAGCAAGACTCCCCATACTCTTCGCCCTCCTACTCAAGGCATCGGCCACCATATTGGCCTTCCCTGGATGATAAAAAATTGTAATATTATAGTCCTTCAACAACTCCAACCACCTCCGTTGCCTCAACTTTAAATCCTGCTGCTTGAATAGATGTTAAAGACTCCAGTGATCCGTATACACCTCACAAGACACACCATATAAGTAGTGCCTTGAAATCTTAAGCGTGTGAACAATAGCTACTAACTCTACATCATGCACTGTGTAGTTCTTCTCATGGGACTTTAACTGACGTGAAGCATAGGCAATCACCCTACCATCCTGCATCAACAAACACCCGATACCCACCCATGAAGCATCACAATAGACTGTATATGAATCCGATCCCGAAGGCAAAACCAAAATTGGAGCTGTAGTCAAGGCAGTCTTGAGCTTCTGAAAGCTCTTCTCACACTCGTCAGACCACCTGAATGGGGCATCCTTCTATGTCAACTTAGTTATTGGGGATGCCATAGATGAAAACCCCTCCACAAAGCGGCGTTAATACCCAACCAACCCTAGGATACTCCGAATCTCTGTAGTGGTAGAAGGTTTGGGCCAACTCTAAACTGCCTCAATCTTCTTTAGATCTACCTTAATCACTTACTAGACACCACGTTCCCTAATAATGACACCAAATCTAACCAAAACTCGCACTTGGAGAACTTGGTACATAGCTTCTCCTCCATCAAAGTATGGAGTACAATCCTTAAATGCTGCTCATGCTCCTCCCTACTACGAGAATACACCAATATATCATCAATGAACATAATGACGAATGAATCAAGATAAGACTGAAACACGTTGTCCATCAAATGCATGAAAGCTGCTGGGGCATTGGTTTGCCCAAATGACATCATCAAGAACTCATAATGCCCATAACGGGTCCTGAAGGCCATCTTAGGAATGTCCGAAGCCCTGATCTTCAACTGATGGTACCCTGATCTCCAATCAATCGTTGAGAACACCCTAGCACGCTAAAGATGATCAAATAAATTATCAATACGTGGTAGTGGATACTTGTTTTTGATGGTAACCTTGTTCAATTGCTTGCTGTCAATGCACATTCTCATGGAACCATCTTTCTTCTTCACAAATAGAATTGGAGCACCCCCAAAGTGACAAACTCGGCCTGATGAAACCTTTATCTGATAATTCCTACAACCTTTCCTTCAATTCCTTAAACTCTGCTGGAGCCATGCGATACAATAGGATAGATATGGGCTGAGTGCCTAGTGCCAAGTCAATACAAAAATCAATATCACTATTGGGTGGCATGCTCGGTAGGTCTGCACAGAAAACATCTGAGAACTCGCTCACCATGGGGACTGAATCAATCGTGGGAGTATCAACACTCACATCTCTAACAGAGGCTAAGTACGCTAAGCACCCTTTCTCAACCATCCGTTGAGTCTTTGGAAAAGACACCACCCTACTAGGAACTTGACCCAAGGAACCTATCCATTCCAACCTCGACAACCCCGGCATAGCCAACGTCACGGCTTAGCGTGACAATCAGGAGTAGCGTGATATGGAGATAACCATCCATGCCCAAAATCATATCAATTCCACCATATTAAGCAATTGAAGGTGAACCCTAGTCTCGTAGCCTCCAATAGTGACCAAATAAGAACGATAGACATGGTCCACCATAACAGAGTCCCCAACGTTTGTAGACACATAGATAGGAGTATCCATAGAATCATGAGACATATCCAAATATGAAGCAAAGTACGATCACATATACGAATAAGTAGAACTCAGATCAAATAAAACTGATGCATTTCTATAATAGACCAGAACAATACTTGTAATGACTGCATCTGATTCAACTGTCTCAGTACCAGGGAAAGCATAACAATGAGCCTAGCCTCCCCTTTTATGACGTCCTCTACCCGCCTGTCCTCCACCTCTAGTGTACAGGTGGAGTAGCAATTGGAGCGGCAACCATAGCTGAAGTACCCTACTGAGTTCCACCTATCTGAAGTCTAGGACAATCTCTCACAATTTGCCTAGTATCACCACACTCAAAACAACCTCTTTGTGGGCGTGACTGCCGGTACTGAGTCTGTCCCGGACGATAAGAATGATTGCTGTAGGAACCCTGTACAGAAGGTGCACTAAAATATGGATTTTCGGTACAAGTTCTCTAAAGTCCATGGCTAGCTGGAGCACTACGGGAAACCTGAAGTGCGGACTGAACCGATTGACTGATATAACCTCTTCCATAAAGGAGGCTGCCCCCAGAGTAGGAGCCACTATATCCTCCAAAACTACGGAGCTTCTTAGCCTTCCTATCCTCCCTCTCCTACCAGCATATATGATCTAATCTCCTAGAAATCTCCACAACTTTATGAAATGCGGTCTCAGTCTCCAACTCCCGTGCCATCCCAAATTTGAGGTTGTAGGCGAGTCCCTCAATAAATCTATGGACTCGCTCTCTATTTGTGGAAACCTAGGAAGGTGCATGATGAGATAACTCTATAAACATCATATCATACTCAGACACAGTCATACTTCCCTATCACAACTACTCAAACTCTCTGAGCAACTTGTCCCTGCGGGTCTGCGGAATAAACTCTCTCAAGAAAAGATTGGAGAATTCGGACCATGTAACTGGTGCTGCGCTAGCTGACCTACTCGCCTCATAAGTCTGCCACCATCTGTATGCAGGCCCCATCAACTATAAAGAAGTAAGGTCGACCTACTTTACTCTACCAAACCTATGGTACGCATAATGCGATGACACTTATCTAAGAGGACCTATGCATCCTCAGAATCCCCTCTACTAAACTGGGGAGGATGAAGTTTCTGAAACCTCTCCAAACTCTTCTGCCCCTCAGCCGACACCACTAGCCCTAACCTCGACTGAACTGCAACTACTGGCCGCACCGACACAACACCTGGTTTCTGATAAGTATGAGCCAATTGCTCTGGTGTATGGGTGGCGGGAGTCTAAGCTCCTCCCCCAGACTGTGAAGTAACTAGTGCAACCAGAATCAACTTTGCCTGGCCAGATCCTTAACTAGAGCTACTGGAGGCTCCATAATAGCTGCTCTAGTAGGTGCCTTAGCTACGTCACGTGCCCTACCTCGACCTGTACCTCGGCTTCGATCTCTCAGCAGCTCTAATAGGGGCACTGGTGCCTAATATGCTGATTCGGCAGAATGTGTCTTCACCATCTGTGAGAGAATAGAAGAGTAAAGATTCAAACTTTGGAATAACAATCGGCATGATAAAGAATGAAAGAAGGTGATGTTTCATAACAGTTCAGTAGCCTCTCGAAGATAAGTACCGATCCACAAGACTCTACTAAACTTGTTCACGACCCACAGAGCCTATGAACCTGGAGCTCTGATACCAACTTGTCATGGCACAAAATCCCACCAAAGGGGTCGTAATGGCACCTAATCTCTCAGACTAGATAAGCCTATCACTTAACAACATTAAGTCAACAAAACGTGATATAATAAGGCAGAGTTTAATATAAAAGAAGAAATAGAGTTAACACAAGCTGAAATGGTTATACTCAATACATCACCACAAAACTAGGTAGTATAGAGTCATGAGCTCTAGCCGAATACATATGGAATAATTATAATACAATACCGCTCGAATGTAAAATTAATAGTATTAATATAAAGGATGAGTGTCCAAGGGACTGCGACATCATGCAGCTCTACTTTGAATCCTCATGACTGATACAAGCTCTCACTCTCAAGACATGCTGCCTCCAACACATAGATGTGCACAAAAATGTGTAGAAGTTTAGTATGAGTACACTACGATCGATACCCAATAAGTATCAAGACTAACCTCGGTGAAGTAGTGATGAGATTCTAGTCATATGATACTCACTAGTTAAATGACCTGTGCAAAGTATCAATAACTGGCAACATATTTTATAATGGAAAATAACATCAACAATCTCGTTAGAACATGTGATAACAACTCGACACAGAGGAATCCACCTTTGTCAGCAAATCATCAAATAAAAGTGGGGGAATATGATAGCATGTCAAATATAACGAACACCTTATTACATGTATGTGATCAAAATATCAACCCTGTTTCAATACATAAACAACATCAAGAGAAACATCCCCAAATCAACACATAACAACATCAACAATGCCACCCTTATTCCGCCGCATGTGCAAGTAAACAATAAATGCCCTCCTTATTTGGCTATATACTCATATCACCACCCTTATTTCGCCACATGAGAAACCCGAGAAATGCCACCCTTCTTTTTCTCTATGCTCTTAATAATAATCACAATTGCACATCAAAGACCTCGTGCCACCTAATCAATCGGCTCAATATGTCCACATGTGCCAAAATTATCACAAAACAACAATGCCAAAATTTAATCAAATATATAAGCTCATAATTTATCAACAAGGTCCACAAGGACATGAAATAGTAAAATGCGGGTGTTTAACATATAACGCATTACTACAGCTAGAAGATTGTAGTGATTATGTTCACGTAGTCACGAAGTGATTAAGCATGTTTCATATAAAATACATCCTCAAATTAAGGAATATTAGTAGCATAAGGCTTAATCCGGTCATAAGACACACATAACATCCGTGTACACGCCCCTCATCTTGTGTACACGCTGCTTTTCACATAACACGTATAAACAATTAAGGCCAAATCCTAAGGGGTATTCCCCCGTCGAGGTTAGGCAAGACACATTCCTCAAACAAGCCAAATCAATACTTTAAAAAGCTCTTGCATCTCGAATTAGCCTTTGAATGGGTTAAATCTAGCAAAAAATAACTCAATAAGATCAAACACGGGTATAGAAATTAATTCCAAGTAATAAAGCTCTAATATTTATCAAATATAAAAAAGTAAACCAAAAAGCTCGCCTCCCGGAACCCGGCAAAAGTCACAAATCCCTATCACTCATTCAAAAACGAGTATATACAAGTTTCATCCAAATTCGACTCTAAATCGGGGTTTAAATTTCTATTTTTCATTTTAGGAAGGTTTTGCCAAAGTCTCCAATTTTTCCTCACTTAGATTCACCAATCAAATACCAAATTCAAGGATGGAATCATGGATAATAATCAATTCCGATTCAAGAACACTTACCCGAATCCAAGTGGTGAAAATTGCCTCTATAATTGCCCCAATTCGAGCTCCTAATCTCAAATATGATAAAATAAGCCAAACCCTCGAACTTAATACAATTCCTAGTCTTTTTGCATTTGCAATCAATACTGCGCTTCTGCGACAAAAAGCACACTTCTGCGAGATTCACTTGGCCCCCGACAATTCGCTTCTACGAGAAGTATTCCGCTCCTGTGGATCCGCTTCTACAGACTTCTTCCACTCCTGCGCAATCACTTCTGCATGCAGCCCTCCACTCATATGGATTCGCCTGTCTGGCAAAATCATTGCTTCTTTGACCCCATAAACGCTTCTGCGGTCTCGCACCTGCAGTCCAAACCTCGGAGGTGCGAAAACACCAGAACAGAACTGCCCAAAAACCATAACATTATCTGAGACTCATCCGAAACTCCCGAGGCCCCCGAGATCCTGTCTAGACATACCAACCAGTACCAAAATATAACATGGACCTATTCGAGGTCCCAACTCACATAAAATAACATCAGGACTACGAATCAAACCTCTATTCAAGCCTAATGAACTAATCAACTTTCAAACTTTCAAAACTCATGCCGTTCCACATCTAGCCAACTCGGAATAACCCCAAATTTTTCACACAAGTCCCAAATGACATATGAACCTATTCCAACTTTTGAAACAATAATACGACCCATATAACCTCAAAATCAACTGCAGGTCAGACCTATGAACTTCTAAACTTTTATATTTTCAACTTTCGCCAATTAGAGCCAAATCAACCTTGGTACATTCAAATCCAATTTCGGACATACACCTAAGTCTAAAATCACTAAATGAACCTATTGACACCATCAAAATGCCATTCTAAGATCATTCACACAAAAGTCAAACCTCAGTAAACTCTTATAACTTAAGCTTCCACCCTTAGCACTAAGTGTTCTAACTCATTCTAAAACCTTCCTCGAACCAAACCAACCATCCCTACGAGTCACAAAATTACAAATAAACATATGAGAAATATCAAATTGGGGAATGAGGCTCAAATACACAAAATGACCGGTCATGTCATTGTATTTCTCCTCAATTGAGTTAAGTGGTATGCTTCTGGAGTTCTTATGGGGAGAACTACCCTACTTGTGATTTAGAGTTGATAGATATATTCTCATATTTCATATGATATCATGATAGACGCGATGAGCCATATGGGATTTGGGATTGAATAGACAAAGTTGCAGTTCAGTTTCAAAAGGAAGGCCATGAGTTTTAGTCAGCAAGAGAGATTTTAGATGCTTAAGAGAATGCTAGTTCTATCTTGTATCACCTGAGAATGGTGTGTGTTGTAGAAGATTGCTTGTGTATTGATTTTCAGTTTTCCTAGATATTACTGAAATCACATGGTTGGTAACCATAGGTGTTCAAATTATTGCTACCTAACACAGAAGGTGTATGGGAGTAACTCTCATGAGGTGATTGTGTATATGTGGCGTGGAAGTTGTTTAACTGGAAGAGTTAGAGATCAAGTATGGAGATGCTTGTATTCTTGAGGTTTAGAGATCAGATTTTCTTAGAGGAAGACTATCCCTTGGTTGCAGACTGTGGGAGTATGTTAATAGTCAGACAACTAATTTTATGCATTATGGATGGGTCACTTGAGAGGATTTGTGTTTGATGTATTGGGCTCACTAGGTTGTAGTGGATCATGTAATTTGTGTAATCTGTGTAATTGGAAGGACATGAATAGGAAAGGATTCAAGATGTTGCTTTTCAGTAATTGAGTTGGTGCTAGTCAGAAATCAACAGTCGAGACTAGAAGTTTAAGATTATTTGGGTTTCCGTGTGTGGAAGTTTGAATGGATCACTTTGTACTTTTGGAAGATTATTTACTTGTTTGAATCAGTTCTGGGGGCTTATTGGTAGTCCAATTGAGAATGTGTATTCTATGCGGGGTTGAATTTGCTTACACAGTGCAACATTTACTACGGATGTGCCATCAGGTGGAATTAATCTTATTCGTGCCCCGATGTGTTTCATGTGTTACTCTCTTATACTATAATGAATTGTGAGACTTCTTGATTATTTACATATGTTGTGCCTTGTGGCGATATATGAGCGAGATGACTCTTGGAATGTTGATTTGCTTATTGCACCTTAGTCTTGCTTACCTTTTTTGTAGTGTATTATGCTTATTCATATCCCCATAGTTATATTTATGCACTTTACCGTTCTTGATGTTGATGCACATGTGTCTAGTTAGTATGTTCTTGTTCAATGGGTGCTTTCATGTGGATTGATATGATTGGATCAGGTTGCACACTGCAGTAGTATGTGAGATCGAGTTGGATGCTGCAATGATATATGTTGGGATATGATTCCTTGTGCTTAATTCATGTGTGATGTTTCTCCTTTTTGGAAATAATTTGTAAGGTTATGTTTTTGTTTGCTTTATCTATTAAACTTGCTTAATAGTTCTCTTACTATTATTCATCATGCTCAGATTACTACTTTTATGGTATACGAACCACGTCGTATGGGGTTCTATGTGGCATCTTGTCACGACCCAAATAGGAGGGCCATGACTGGCACCCGGGCCATACTTGCCGAGCACCAACGCACATTTTTTCTAACCTTTCATATTATCTATAATGGCCGAGGAGATCAGTATAAATGTTAGACATGAATCCTAGACAACTAACAATGACAGATAATGGCATGAGTATATATATATCATGGGCCGACAAGGCTGTCATGAGATACTATACAACAAAAATTAGTCGACAAGGCAATCCAAACTATACATGAGTCGACACCTGTCTATGAGCCTCTAAAGGAACATAAGTGCTGAAACATTGCCGGAACAGGGCCCCGACATACCCATAACGTCTATAACAAAAATGCATACTAAGACCACGGCAAGTCCGGAGAAGGGATCTCGCCAATAACCGCTGAACTGGGTAGCCTACTATGGTGGGGGAGCTTCGCCTACCTGTCTATCAGGACCTGCAGCACGACATGCAACATCCACAAATAAAAGGACGTCAGTACGAATAAAGTACTGAGTATGCAAGGAAGGAAAGCATAAGTAAGAACAATAATATAAATAGGGATAGAGAATATACAACGTGTAACATCTAGGTGCCTTTGAGGGCTACTGACATGAATGCATGATACACATATATATATATACATAAACTTTTAAAACATACGCCTCTGTGGGCATCATTATCATCATATCGTACCCGTCCCTAATAGGCTCGGTAAAAATGTACCCCGCCATCATAAGGCTCGGTAGAATCGTATCCGGCCACGTGGAGCTCGGTAAAACCCAACCGATCAGTGGTTGCACTATAGGTGCCGTACCTGGCTGACTATAGCGCGGCTCAGTAGATTAAAGTAGATACATATATATGATGTGTGCTGGACTCATTGGAATCACATTTTGAACTTTTCAGAGTGACGTAAGGTCGGTATCCTCCGTACACGTTATTAGGACTAAGTCCTCATCAAGAATATTATAAGAATTAGGAAGTACCAAAAATATAGATAACATAAGAATAAGAGAAGTAACATCAACATCGATCGTTCCATAAGAAGGGAAACAATGTAAGTACTACTAGCCTCTAAGAGTGGAGTATATTTGGAAGCTCGTTCATTACATTACCCACAATCAAAGTCGTGCAAAAGAAGGAAAGGTATAGCCTTACATACCTTGTATATACTGCCCAATCTCAAGCTATAAAAATGCCACGCCCTTAGTCTACAATAAGAGAAATGACACTATCGTTATCGTTTAAGCGTCGTAACTATTATGTATCAACCGTAACCTGTTTTACGATGAAACGGACAGCACCTCCCCTATATATATGACTTACCAAAATTTAAAAAAATCACCAAACAGCCCAAACAACATCAATAATAATCATATTGAGCCTCCCAAAATAGTCCACCAACCAACAACATTACTAGCAAGCCTTTCGACATATATCTCACAAGTTCTAGCTTCAACGACTTAGCCGTAACTTGGGTAATCTTAAATACACGTAGGGTAATATATTTCTTACGTTTAAACAGAAATAAAAACTCCAATTTAACCTTAATTGACCACGAAATATCCCTCCAATGCTTCCACAAGAACAAGGAAGCGAAGCTAGCAATCAATTAGGGTTTTTTGGCACTAGAATCACTTTAGAAGACTTGAAATCACCTAGGGTTGATATTAAAACTTGAGGGAGTATTTTACAGAACAAAAAAAACTTAAAACAACCTCCCACACGAGCTGGAACAACACAAAAATCAGCAACAACAAGAAGAACAAGAAACTTACTAGCGCCACGGGATTCCTGACACTTGATTTGTGTTGTTTGCCCTTTGTTTTAGTCTTGGATCATGAGAGAACCTTGAGAGAGTGTTATTAGGGTTCTAAGGTCTGCATATACTGAAAACTAATGACTTAAAACGTGGTTTAGGCGTGTTATATACATCTATATGTCTTAACCACCTATGTGGGCCCCATAGAGAGCTGCAGTCTCGCGAAAACGCGAATATCTCTCAACTCGGAGGTCGTATCGACTAACGGTTCAATGCATTAGAAACTAGACTCTTAAAACTTGAATTTGTTGGGTATATAACCCTGTAATTCCAAGTAAATTGGGATAAAATCTTAGTGACATTTGACCTAAAGTATAAGTAAAATTATGAACGTAAGTTGCGACAACTTTTGTCAACTTTTGTTTCATAACTCGTTTGACTTCAAGACTTATGAAATGGATATTATATGATTCAAATACCTTAAAACATGACCTCTTGGTAATATTAATCACCTCTAGATTTACCCAAAAATACGAGTTACAACATCCTTGATTCGTTTAACTTATAGTACTTGTTAACCACTCTTATACACCCTTGTATCATTTAAGACCAATAGGATTAAATTCTTATCATACCAAAGATAATCTCTTCTCGGACCTACGTAGACTAACTTACGGCGTAATCTAACGTATGTATATGGGTTGTAACACATCTGATTTGACTTGTTAGTTGGGCAAATTGTACTAGGTGAGACTGAAAGTACAAGGAGGCGGGGTGAATTATCGATTTTTCTGTTTTATATCTAAGTAGTTGACTAGTTTAAAAAATGGTCGACGGAAAGTAAAAGTAGAATATGACTAAAGAAAGAAGTAAAGTGCAAGAATTAAAGACACCTAGGATTTTTATATTGGTTCGGATTCAATGTGAATCCTACTCCAGTACATATGCAGCACAGTTACATCAAAAACAAGCTGCCGAATCGATATCGAAACTTGAACTTTGTCCAGTTTCGTTCATTCATGGAGAACCGACTGTTGAGTTCACTATTGATGATATTAATGAATTCACACGTGAGGAGGGACTGCATCAAGCAGTTGTAATGAAGTTCTCTTATGGGAAACCTGATTTACAAGAAATCCGAAGGATTTTCTCGATTCAATTCGACGTGCAGGGTCATTGTAATATCGGACAGTTAGAGTATAGGCATTTACTGGTGCGTTTCGATTTGTACACTGACTTTGTTAAGTTCTTGCCGAGGTCGACTGGATACACTAAGGTTAAAGGTGATGAATATTTTTTCAGAACTTTTCCGTGGACTTTTGATTTTAATCCAAAGGTGAAAACTTCTATGGCAGTTGTGTGGATTTCTTTGCCAGGTCTGCCTCCTAATTTGTTTGCAAATAAATCCCTTTTGTCAATTGCTTCGGCTGCTGGTAAAGTATTGGGTGTAGATAAGGCTACCCAAGATAGAACGAGCCTAGCACTGCTAGAGTGAAGGTGCTTCTTGATCTTCTTGATAATCATCCAAAAAAGATTAAGTTGCGCGTCTTCGACAAAGCCAAGGGACAATCTCATGTGTTTTACCAGGAGATAGTTTATGATAATCTACCAACTTACTGTTGCCACTGCAAGCATCAAGGACATGACGACCAATCATGTCGATTTTTGAAAAGAAAAACTGGAGAAGTTCCAAGTGTGAAATCAGTGTATCGTAAGCTGCCAAGAGTTGATACGAGCACTGTCGAGCATTTACAAGGTGATGCTAGAGTGTTTTTGAATGCTAAAAGAGCTTCCCAAGGAGTGGGAGATTTACCATCAAAGGAGGTGAACAATACTAAGCAAGTGATGGACAATGGTACAATGGCTACTGGAAATAATGAAGCAGTGCATCTGCAAAATGCTAATCAACTGCTGGACAGTGCTATTATGGCTGCTGGAAATAACAAAGCAGTTCATGTGTTGAATTCAATTTCTGTTGCTACTGTGGACATACATGATGATGCACGAAGACTTCTGAAAAATCAAGAAGTAATTCCTGCTTCGAAGGTGTTTGAACGAATGCACACAGATGTTGATCGAACTGGGGATCAAATTAATGCTGCTGGTGCAGTGAAAAATGCTATTGGTCGAGTCGAGGGATTGCAACAAACTGAGATTGTTAACGTTGATATGTCAACTCATGTTCAACCTAAAGATGCTGATCGGGATGATGTTCAAAAGAATGCTGATGGTCGAACTACCTATACTGGACAGCCTGAAACTGCTGCAAATTCCAGTAAGGTTCAAGTTTCGGTGAATGATTCCCAATCTTTGTCAACTCATGTTCGAACTGAAGATGCTGATCGAGCTGCTGCAAATTCCAGTAAGGGAGAAGTAACCACTAACAAAATTGAGGATTGGAATTTGGTAACATCTAAAAAATCTCCCACACAGAAAGCTTCATCCACAGGCCATTTGACACCATGTGCTCGACGAATTAATTCAGGTAATGTGTCCAGCTCGAACAAATTTGATGTTTTGGCAGTTGATAAGAAACTTTCAGAGAATAATATGGAGGATCATAGTTCAAATGTACCTACGTTGCAATTTTCAAGTCCTCACGTCGAACAGATTATAAAGGATGCGCAGGCTGCAATGATGGCACATACAAATATGGTTGGGCAGCCTCTAGTCACTCTCAACACTTCGGTCTTTGAAATCCCTTCACAATCGGAAAAATCAATTGACGAACATGAAGGAGACTCAGGGCTTTTAATATTGTCCACCGGAAATAACAATGACGTTGTCTCAAGTTTGAGAGACATAGTTATTAAAAGACAAACGAGCTCTACAAGAGGCAGAATGTGCGGATCACGATCACGATGATGATGAAGAAGACTGGGGAGACTACGACAACGGCGAGTCGACTGACTATGCTGCCATGGAAAGCGACGATGAAGAGTTGCGTTCAGTAGCCTCTCCACCACTGTCAACAAACCAAAAGTGTAAGTTAAATTTGAATGCACCAGCTTTTATTCCAAGGAAAAAACCAGCAGATATGCAACAATTTAACATCAATGGACAACATCAACAACATGATAAAATAGGACTGCAGCAGCGTGGTACATATACTGGACAACAACACGATTTAAATGGACAGATTAGCACCAGCAGTCAAGTTATTACAGCTACATCACCTGTCGAGCAGCAGCAGAAATTAAACATTATCAGTCCAGTGAATTTGATAACGGACCAGCAGCAGCAATTCATTCATACAAGCAGTCAAATGATAACTGGACAGCAACTGCACGCTGTTATTGGACAGGACCAAATATCGAGTATGTCTACGGGGCAAGAACAAAAACAGCAGCAAGTTCAATTAAATAGTCCAGTGATATCACTGGAGGAAAGGAAATTGTTAGACGCACTGGAAACAGGTAATCCTACTATTAATGTGGGTCGCGATATTTATGAGGAAGGAGAGGAAGACGCCATATTACAAAAATGCATGGACGACGCTGCCAGAAGAGGTGATTTATCACCTACTCACAGTAGGAGGAGTAAGAAATCACACACAAGGGAAAATAGTTGCGAAACAAATGTTCGCCGACTACCGATGCGAGTCGCGAAGCTAAATCAGGTTGGTTCAACCATCTCCAAGACATACACCCGTTCAAGGAATAAATGATTTTTGAATATATTTTGAAGATACGGGAGGAGGATGATAATGAGTTCCAAATTGAAGAATTCACAACACTAGACAAAGAGGAGGGACAATTTTATAATTCCTGCTACTTTTTAATTTGTCACTTTTTAAGCATTATCTTGTGTAACATCATCATAGAGTGTATTATAAACTCTATGATGATCATTGAATATCTAGTTCTAGCTAGTTCTTTCTTTTTGCATGCGTGCTAATAATGAGGCATTTTATTTGCCTCATTAGGATTCGTAAGGTAAGGTTTAGCTTGATATGTTGCTTAGGCCCTATGCCTTTGGATACAGACCAACGGCTATTAGATTATATGCCCTCGTGAGACACTATTGCCGGCAGCTACACCATGACTCCTCTACATGAGGCTGCTACAGAGGCAATGTGAGGCGCAGAGGAGTAATTATATAGCCAAGGCATATAGGCAACACTACTCGAGCTATTGTCCCCCTTACTTGTACTTGTCCTTTTGCGGACTGTTTTTTTTCATTATCTATAAAATTTTATAATTTGCTCAAAAAAAAAAAAATCCTACTCCAGTACTCTTTGGTTGCAAGGGTGTTCTCTCTTCAAAGTTCCTTGAATAATTTCGTACAATCGTGTTTGATGTTATCTCCGAACACCCTCACTTTTGGTTCTAAGTACGCTCGTAATAATTTTGATACAATGTCTCACCAAGGTTTTTCTCTCTTTCTTCACTCTATTGATTACACAGTAAACTACACTTAGATTACAATGCTTATTTAGAGTAGAACAAAGAGTATGAAGTTGGTTTGATCAAAGTATATTTGCTTCTAGACTGATACTGATGTATATATACTTCGTGAGGTCTTCTTTGACTCTTGATTGATGTGAATCTTGAGAGATTATAGACCCAAGAGAGTTGATCTTTGAAAGGATTCGTAGAGTGATTCTTTCCAAGAATAAAAGTGGAGATTCCGTTAATTTGCTTTTGACTTGTGGTCTTGATAGACTTTTCCTCCGCTGAGCAGATCTTCCTTTTATTCGAGCAATTAATTAGATTTCTTGATTCCGGGAGCTAACCGTCTTCCTTTGATGAATGAATCTTCAGTGCATATTTTCGCAATCTTGACTTTCTCTAATTTGGGTCCTTCCTATAATATTTTTCGTCCATCTGCTGCCAAATCATTGATTGATTTTTTTTTTTGGATTTCTGCTACTCCTTCCTTTTTCGTCTCTTGGAGCTAATTTTTGATAGTCCTCCTTTCCTTTGCTTCTAGAGTATTTCTGCACATAAAAGATGTGTTATATTATATCATTAAAATAACCGTAATCTAATAGAGACAAGGTTATTTGACCTGGAATCAATGCGATCGAATTTGAATAAGGCTTGTTTGGAAGAAGATTGTCGTTGGATGGCTCATAATTTGGCATTTGCTCTTGTCGAAAGAAAGAACTCCATGACTTGTTGATATTTTGAGTGGTTACGATTTTCTACTGGTTCCTTTTATCATTAGTAATTTTGTGAAGGATTGGAATAAGGATCTATTGAGTTGGGACATTTGACTGGTAATTGGTTTGCTACGAGCATTTTTATGACCAAGAGGTGAGGCTAGAGAAGTGAATAATATGTGATGTATCATGTGGTGTTTCAATTGTTCATCTATGGCTTGATAGCGGTTAATAAGGTTATACATTAGAGCTACTTGTGAGATTCGATTTTCAAAGGAAGTTTCGGATATAGAAATTGAGTTTTGCTTACAAGCAAGGGCTTGAGAGAGAAGATCTTCAATTGAGATGTATTAGTAGATTGATATGCATGGGGTGACATGAGATAACTCGTGGGAATAAGTATGATGAGTTTATTTAGCTATTTGATGATTTTGGAGTGACTCTTGGCGCGTTCGAAGACGAACGTACGTTTGAGCGGGGAAGAATATAATGACCCGATCTGTCTCTTTGAGTTCCGGTGCTCTGTTTTGCTATCCGATACTTTGAGTAGCTTCATTTGATGTTTTATGACTTGTGTGCGTGGTTCGTTCCGATTTCAGGAAAGTTTAGATGTGTTTTGGTCGAGAAATTTAATTCTACAGCCTTATGATTATTGGAGTTGACCACAGTCAACATTCTTGGTAAACAATCCCAGATCGGTGTTCTAACGATTTAGGTTGGTTCATATGATGATTATGGATTTTTACCTATGTTTGGTTTGGGTACTGGGTGACCCAAGGTCATTTCGATACTTTTAGTCGAAAGTTAAAAATTTGAGTTTATGAACATTTGAAATTCTTGAGTTTTGATGCTTGTTTCTTGATTTTTGATGTTGTTTTGATGTATTGAGATTACTGGCGAGTTCATGTAAAGTTATTATAGTTGTTTAAATATTTGAAATGGGGCCCAGTGTCAAGACCCCAAATCTCACCAGAGCCGTTATGGCGCCTAACACCGCTTGCTAGGCAAGCCAACAACAAATATGCGAATATAAACTTCAACAACAGTAAGAAATAATATCAATTAGTGGAATAACATGAATAACTAAGGTCAAAATAACAATACAACTGAACCCACCCAAAATCTGGTATCACCAAGTGCATGAGCTCTATAGAATACAAAATATAAAGTTTGAACAAAATATAAAGGTTGAACAAAATATAATAATATTTGGAAGCCTGAACAGTAATAACATGAAATAAAAGAGGAGAGTTCAAGGCCTGCGATTGGAACAACAGTGCTACCTCAAAAGGTCCACAAAGTCCGGATATGGCTCACAGGCAACCACCACAATCAGCAACACCTGGATCTGTACATAAAGTGTAGATTGTAGTATGAGTACAACTGACTCCATGTACACAATAAGTAGCAAGTCTAATCTCGGATGAAAGCAGTGACGAGCTTGGCAAGGTCAAATACTCATTTTCAATAGCCAACAACACTAACAACAGAATGACAAAAGGAAAAGCAGCTAAAGTAATATGAGGTTCAACCTTATCACAATAAGAGGATAAATAAGCATGCTTTTCAAGTATATCAGTCAGTACATCATCGTTTTCATACATGTAAGAAAGTATTTATCTAATTAAACTGCGATTCGAAGCTCTAAACGTCGAATAGTGACATCAAATACCAATTAGCATGAGGAAAATGCAACTTTATGCTTTCATGACAAGTATAAATGCCAAAATCATCAACAATACAGTTTAATCGTCAAGTATACAAAATCTCAACACATTCAAAGTGCCTAGCACAAGAACACATCAATCATACTCTCAGCACACTCACGGTAACTAAAAAAATGCACCTGAATCATCACATATACACACATACACACATACTCAACACCATACAAGTGCCTGCACTCACATGATTATTACTTGAACCCAGAGGGGCGGATCTTAGCACATGCGCTGATCAGATCAAAAATCAACTATCAATATTACTCAACCCAATAGGGGGCCTTGAAATATATGTCACCTCACAACCAATATCAACACAGCTCTATAGCCCAATATCAGTCATCAATATATTGATGTCTCATATGCTCACATACTACAGTACCATAATCAAAATACTGCACGGAATATACCTATGTTCCACAACTTAGCTCAAACTCGTGTCACAAAAATAAGGACAGTAACAACATGTGAGATAACATATAAGGAGTGCACAAAGATAGAGCTATAATACATGGATATAATCTGTGACTGAAAATATGATTACAATTAAGGAAGAAACTCAACGTAGAAACTCTATCATGTCTCAAACAAATAAGCACATAGCCTAGACCTGATTTCTAGCATGGATAATAGCTCACATAGTTAAATACGTGGATAAAACACGGTATCAAAGAGGCATGATAGCAAAACAAGGCATTAATAGCCTAAAGTCTACCCAGATCATGAATAACCACGGTGCACGCATATACGCTCGTCACCTCGCAAGTGCGTCACCACCAACACATAACAAACATTTTAGTCAACAGGGAAAATGCCCTCAAACCTAGCCTAGGCAAGATACTTACCTCAAATGTGTGAGAATCAATACTCCAAAAATCCCTTGACTCTCAAATCGGCCTTTGAACGGGTCAATTCTAGCTAAAAACAACTTAATAACATCAAACAAGGCTATAGGAATCAATTCCAAACAATAAAGCTTCGATGTTTAGTCAATTTTCAAAAAGACAACAAAAGTCAACCCAACCCTATATGGTTAAAACTCTTGTCAAGGGGTAGATCCCGACTAGCCCGAACTCCATGAGTCTAAATATGTGATTATATTCCAAAACCTAGTCCAAATCGACTTCCAAAACCTTAATTTTCACTATGTTAAGTTGTAGGAAAACCCCGAAAATTTTCTCAAAATTCCATATTTTATGTTTTAATAAATCATGTAGATTCTTGAAATAATACCAAAAATGAGTAAAAACCACATACCCCAGAATCTTGTATGAAAATCTCCTTAATAAATTACCCCTCTCCAAGTCTAGGGTTCAACATATGAGAGTGGTCTAAAATCCTGAAGTATAATACTTAATTGTTCTGCCCAGCGATACCCTTCGCGAACGGGGCCATTGCCTCGCGTTCGTGAAGCACAAACAATCACACCCCCAAAAAGACCCTACGCCGGTAGTATCCTCACGAACAGGGTGCACAGCCGCCCTAGGCCTATGCGAACCCAAGCTCCTTCCCTCGATCGCAAAGGCCAAGCTCCAGCCAACTCCCAGCGTGCCTCACCTCTATGTGAACGTGACACACACGGCGCGAACACGAAGACCAACTACTACAACCCTTCTTGAACGTGGCTTCCTATCCACAAATGCAAAGTACTAAATCGGCTTGCCTTAAAATAACCCCTTCGTGATCGCGAGACCTGCTCTGCAATCGCGAAGCACACTAGACACCAATAGAAAAACTGCAACCTCAAACAAGCTCCGCGTGGTCCAAAACTTACACGAGCCATCCGAGAACTCGTCCAATCATACTAACAAGTCTGTAAATACTGCTGGACCTATCCAAAGTAGGTCTATTTTTCTGCCGGAGCGGGCAAATAATTACGCTTAATGATTTGGCTTATCGTTATCGGCTTTTAAATGTACTGATCCGCTAGCCAATCGATAAGATATCGCTTGGTTTGGTATCGGGTTCATAATTATCGGGCAATTATCGGACAGAGTATTGGCTAAATCTAAGAGACAATAAAAATTAAGATCACAACCTGTAGTCCACGTCAAAATTATCACAGCTTCCAGTTCTTTTGCACAACTGCTTTTGCAAAGATAAAACAACGAAACCCTTTTTATGTTGTATAGAAATAGCAACCAGTGGTAAACTGTTTTCATTCAAACTCTTCGGGTACTATTTCCACTAGAAGACCATTTTGTTGTGAATCAGATTAGTACTATAATGTATATAATATATCTATTAAAGCAAAAGAAAAAAGCTATTACTTCATAGTTCACCCTATGTTATAGCAAAGAAATCTTGAGTAGAAGCTATCTAAGTCACTATCAGAACTCATCAAATAAGAACTAACTCGATCGTTCAGTCAAGGGCCAGAAATCCACTAAGCCGCTTCAGGTAAATTATCAGCTTAAGGAAATTAGGATTTTAAATAGATAGCTAGATACTTTATATTTATATGGGGTGAAATACAAATATAAAAATTCTTAACAAGTCAATGTTTTATTTGATAAAAATTGAGTAATTCACCCCTTCACCGATAAACTGTTAATTATAGAAATTTAATTCATTCACCAACCATTAATCCGATAACCCGATACTAATAAGCCAATAAGCCAATTTTGCAGTCCGGTTATTGGTTATAGTTCAGTTTTGAACAGCCCTAATCCAAAGCCTCTAAACACATACAATATCATCCCATCTATGAATCGAAGATCAAACCACAGATAGAACTTCTCTTTAGTACAGGAACTTCCAAACTACAAACCAAGCGTCCAATTCAAGCCTAACCAATCCGGATTACATCCAAACTTTGCACACAAGTCTTAAATAAAAAAAACTAACTTATTCCAAGTTTCAGAATAACAATCTAAACTCGATATAATCAACGTCAACTCCTGGTCAAACCTATGAGCTTTCCAAACATCTAAAATTTTAACTTTCGCAACTAGAGCCAAACCATCCTAGGAACTTTCAAATCCAAATCCGGACATACGCCTAAGTCCGAAATCACCATAAAAATCTATTGAAATCACCAAAACACCAATCTAAGAACGTTTACAGAAAAGTCAAATCTTTGTCAACTCTTACAACTTAAGCTTCGAACAAGGGAACTAAGTGTTCCAATTTACTCCAAAACCTTCTAGAAACCAAACCAACCGTCCCCGCAAGTCATAAAACAACAAACAAGCATATGGAAAGTATCAAATAGGGAAAAAGGGCTCGAATAAATAAAATGACCTACCGGATCGTTACATTCTCCCACTCTTAAATAAATGGTCGTCCTCGAAAGAGTTTAAAATCATACCTGGGATGTCAAAAAGATGATGATATCTATTCCGCATATCATGTTCGGTCTCCAAAGTCGCCTCCTCGACCAGTTAGCCTCTCCATCGAGCCTTCAATGATGCAATATCTTTAGACTTCAACATCCAAACCTGCCTATCTAAAATGGCTACTGGCTCTTCTTCATACGCTAGATTCTCATCCAACTTCACTGGACTAAAATTCAACACATGTGACTGATCCTCATAATACTTCTGAAGCATGAAAACATAAAACACCGGATGAACTCCCGACAAGATGGGTGGCAAAGCAAGTCTGTAGGCCACTTCACCAACTCTCTCTAACACCTCAAGTGGATCGATATATCAAGGGCTCAACTTACCCTTCTTCCCAAATCTCATTATGCCATTCATTGGATAAACTCAAAGAAGAACCTTCTCATCCTCCATGAAAGCCACATCACGAACCTTCCTATAATCATAACTCTTTTCTCTGGAGTGTGCTGTATGAAGCCACTCCTGAATCAACTCACCTTCTCCACATCATCACGAACCAAATCTATGCCCAATAACCTAGCCTCGCCAAGCTCAAACCAACTAATTGGAGAGCGGCATTGCCTCCCATTTAAGGCCTCATGCGGAGCTATCTGGATACTCAACTAATAGCTGTTGTTCTATGGAAACTCCGCAACTGGAAGAAACTGATCCCACTAGCCTCTGAAATCTACAACACAGGCCCTCAACATATCCTCCAAAATTTAAATGGTCCGCTCGAACTGCCCATCCGTCTGAGGGTGAGATGCAGTATTCAACTCAACCTATGTGCCCAAATCATACTGAATAGCCCTCCAAAAGTGCAAAGTAAATGGAGTGCCTCGATCCGAGATGATAGACACATGCACACCATGCAAGCGAACAATCTCTCTGATGTAGATCTTAGAAAACTGTTCCGAAGGGTAGGAAGCCATGACTGGAATGAAATGTGTAGACTTGCTTAGTCTGTCCACAATGAACCAAACAACGTTAAAACTCCTCAATATTCATGAAAATCCTACAACAAAGTCCATAGTAATGAGCTCCCACTTTCACTCCGGTATCTCAATCTTCTGAAGTAAACCACCCGATCTCTTATGCTCATACTTGACCTACTGACAATTCAAGCACCACGTAACAATCCAACAATGTCCTTTTTCATCCTCCACCATCAATAATGTTGCTTCAAATTAAGGTACATATTTGTAACACCTGGATGAATTGAATACCACAAACTATGAGCCTCCTCAAGAATCAACTCCCTCAAACCATCCACATTAGGAACACAAAATCGACCTTGAAGTTGTAATACACCATCATCATCGATAGTTACCTCGTTAGCACCACCTCGCAACATCGTGTCCTTAAGGAAAAGCAAATCTGGATCATTATACTGGTGAGCCTTGATACGCTCAAACAAGGACATCTATGCAATTACACAAGCAAGAACCCTGCTAGGCTCAGAAATATCTAATCTCACAAATCTATTAGCTAAAGTCTGAACATCCGTAGCCAAAGGTCGCTCCGTAGCTAGAATAAATGCCAAACTCCTCATACTCACTGCTTTCCTAATCAAGTCATCCTCTACCACATTCACTTTTCCCGGGGTGATACATAATAATGATATCATAATCTTTCAATAACTCCAACCACCTCTGCTGCCTTAGATTCGAATTCTTTTGCTTGAATAGATGCTGAAGAATCCAATGATCCGTATACACCTCATAAGATACGCCATATAAATAATGCCTCCAAATCTTGAGCGCGTGCACAATAGCTGCTAACTCTAAATCATATACTGGATAGTTATTCTTATGGGGCTTCAACTGGTGTGATGCATAAGCAATTAACCTAAGGTCTTACATCAACACACACCCAAGGCCAACACGCGAAGCATCACAATAGACAATATACATTCCTGATCCTAAGGTAACACCAAAACTGGAGCTATAGTCAAAGCAGTCTTGGGCTTCTAAAATATTTCTTCACACTCATCAGACTATCTGAATAAAGCACCCTTCTGAGTCAACTTAGTCGATGGAGCTACTGTAGATGAAAAGCCATCCACTAAGCAACAATAGTAATAGTGATACCTAGGAAACTCCTGATATTAGTAGCAGTAGAAGGTTTGGGCCAATTCTGAACTGCCTCAATCTTTTTCGAATCCACCTCGATCCCATCACTAGACACCACGTGGCCCAAGAAGCCATCGAGTCCAACCAAATGTTACAGTCAGAGAACTTACCATACGACTTCTTTTCCCTCAAAGTCTGAAGCACAATCCTTAAATGCACAACATCTCCACCGAAATATCAACTATTTTCTCTCCATACAGATGACTCGTGTGAACAGTAACACTGTCATGCCGGAATGCACACAACTCCACCGTTTGGTGGCGGAAATCCACCGAACCAGGCTCAAAAGAAGTACCTTTCCACTGCACCCCTCCCAATTCCTCCCCAACAGCTACAAATTTCAAAAATGATAGAGCGGTGACTGTAGCAAAAAATCATCCGGGCTCTTCTGCAAAATCTCAACTCATTATTGGGCCAAATCCAGTGATTCCAAATTGTGGAGGTTGTTCTCCAACTCAAATACCATCAACCCACCAAATTTCAGACCATTCCAGCATTGGAATCGTCATCACCGATGATCTGAACACTACCGGCGATCACCAATTGGTCGGGCATGGTGCTACAGGTGTCCAAAATATCCAAGACAAATGCTAGTTGATTCCAATTGATGAGGAGATTGATACCAACTTGTCAAATAACAACTTCACTAAGCCAATTTCCACAACAATTCAAAAAAAACCAATCTGCAGACTTATAGGCACCAGGTGCTCGATGTAATACCATTAGTAATGTAACTAAAAATTTAGATGAGCAGATTGTTATTCAAGCATCACAAAGTGTTGTTGAAGTAAGTTGTCAAGTGTCAAATCAAGGAATACCACTCCAAATTGGTGATCATGTAGTGTCTCCTTCAACAGAACCCCAGTTGGTTAAGCATGGTGATCCACTTGTGCAGGCCACTTTAAGCCAGCAAAATGAGAAGAATGCATCAAAGGAGGTTGATTCTAACACCTCAAAGCAATTACAACAATCACAGATATCCACAATTTCATTGCCCTTAGCTTCAGTTATATCTACCCACCAAGATGAACAATTAAAATCTAGGCATGCTCGACCAACTGCTGTCAATAAAAAAGCTCCTTCTAATGGTGATGAACCTATATCTTCAACCTTGAATCAACAACCCAAGCCCATAGCTTCTCATCATGATAACTTGATCAACATTACTCAGGAGACTCCTCCTGCTATACAACATAATTTGGAAGGAAGAACTCAGTTAATTCCAATAGACCAAGCACCTCTTAAACATCAAAGCAACTAGCAAAAGCACCCTTCCTAAGATCTCCTCCAACTTATACAAGCTATCCCACACTAAGTCTCCTACCTCACAACCTGCTCCTAAGCAAACACCCACTAATACCATCACTAATAATCAACCAATGATACCAGCGCCAAACCTAAACAACCATCCAGCTCTCCTCTACCACCTCCACCCATAATCAAACATTCATATGTTACCAAATTGAGTGCAAAGCATGAAGCTGAACATGAACAATTTGAGTTTACTCCTCCTAAAATCACTGCGAAAGCAAGGTCAACCAGCAGTTATTTTCAATCAAGCTGATTATATGGTCAAACTAGCTGCAAGATGCAAATACACAGTGGTGGGAAAATTTTCAAACACCATGCCTAGAATGGAGATTATTAGGAGAAGTTTTGTGTCACAAACATAACTAAAAGGGCGTGTCAAGATTGCTCATTTTAATGCAAGAACAGTATAAATTGATCTTGATAATGAATATGATCATGTCACTGTATGGACTAGACAATTCATGCATATCCAAGGTCAAATGATGAAGTTGGAAGCATGGACACCCACTTTCAACCCTGCTGAAGACTCACCCATTGTTCCTATATGGGTGGTGGTACCAGAACTACCTTGGAATATTTATTATAGGAGATATTGACTTTCCTCCTATCTCCAGTAGGAAAATCTCTTCATTTGGATCTAGCTTCATTTCAAAAGACTAGAGGAAGTGTAGCTAAAAATGCAGATTGATTTGACTAGGCCATGACCACATCATGTTTGGTTGGGATTTGATGAAGATGAAAATGGGGATGGGAAGTGGTTAGAAGTATAGTATGAAAATATCCCAGATTACTGTCTTTATTGTAGACCCCTGGATCATAATTCACATGCATGCCCAATCAGAATAAAGGATGAAGAGAACAAGAAAAGGGAAGAGAAAGCTCTGGCTCAGAGCAATCAGGAAACTCAACAAATGCAACTCAATGTTGGACATACCTCATGAGAAAAATAGAGTAATCAAAAGGAGAAGCAAGATAGAAGCACCAAAGCTGATATTAACCAGAAGGGACAGGAATAACAAAATTCAAGGGCTACCCCTCCAAACACTGAATGGAAAAACCAAAAAGGAAACACTTAAAAGGGAAACAACAACAAAATAAAAAACAGTATCAACCAGTCACACCAAAAAAGAATACAGAACAGCAGCTGCCGGCAAATGAGACTACTAAACACCAAAAGAATAAAGTGAGCCAAACATCAGGTATGAATACTACAACCCTGAAAGACTATCCAGGTGCTCTGGAGAAAGGTGATGTTTCTAATATTCATAATTGTAATACACCTTCCCACCCCCCTGATATTCTTGTTGAGGAAGTCAATGGAGGAATGGCGAATTGTTAGGAGAACACTCCAACCTTGCAGGATGGGAATCCAAAAGGGGAGGGGCTTCCTCATATTTATTATGAGTGTGCTTTAGAAACTTTGAATGACCATACGATTGACTCTTTAACCCCTGCTACCACTACTCCTACACGTGTGAATACAATTGCTTCAGAGGTTACTAATGATGAGAAATCTTGTGAAGTGATCTATTCTAGTGAGGAAGAACAATCTTTGAGGAGGTTGATCAAAGGAAAGGTCATGTTACTTCAGATATCCAAATTCAGCTCCCCAAAGCCAAGAGCAAACCTAGTCTAAAGAAAAGAAAAGCTATGAGAAAGAAAAATGCAGAAATCAGCATTGTTGAACAGACACAAAAAGTGACTCCTGAAACCAATCAGCAGACCTCTGCAGGGTACACAGTTCCAGTAACTGCTTGTCAGAGTGCCACTCTATCTCATTCTCAACTTCTGTAACCCAACAAAGGTGGCATCTAAGTTGAAGGAAATGAAGTTCACAATACAGTAGTTCAGAAGACACATGATGCAATTGATAATGATGGTCCTCTTAGCAACATTATGCCAACAGGAACACCTGGACACGAAGAGGATGAGTACAGACCCATACAGTCAGAAAATGAGATAGGAACATACTTAGATGAAGAGGATGATCTTAATAAACGGATTGATGAAGAGCAGCATTGTGAGCTCCTTGTTGCAGCTGTGAATGGTGAAACTGAACAAGACAATGTTTTACCCTCCAAAATTAACTCACCAAGGATGAGACCCTCACCCAGACTAACCAGAAGTAGAGCTTCTTCCAGTAGTTCTGTCCCACCAAACCCCAAATCCCCTATCCATTTTAAATGATCAGTACAATAACTTGGAATGTCCGAGTTATCAGAACCTCTAGAGTTGTTGAGAGACTGAAAACTTTAAAAAAAATCCATAAATTATCCTTCATTGCTGTCCTAGAACCATTTCTTCAGAATCAAACTACTTTAGCCATTTTTTCCAATAATAGCCACCTTGGCTACTTCAGAATGCAGCTGTCAATGCACCAGGCTGCTTCTAACATTAACAACAAAATCTGGATCTTTTGGGATCAGGAGTTCATTGGTACTCTTTTGGACTAAGATGAACACCAGATGACTATTGAGTTGAAGCATGTAGAAGCTGGAGATACCTTTCCTCTCTCAGTGATCTATGAAAAATGTAAAACTGCTTTGAGAATTCCTCTGTGGGAGAATCTATACTCTATGCACTGTGCCTTGGTCTGCGATTGGAGATTTTAATGTCATTACTTCCATGCGTGAGAAGATTGGAGGGATACCATACCAGATGAAGAAGAGTATTGACTTCATCAACATGATTGGAGAATGTGGTTTGATTGATTTGGGGTTTTATGGACCAATATACACATGGTCTAATGGAAGAGGACATGTTTCTATAGTTTGGAAAAGACTGGACATGGGTCTGCTAATGATCACTGGCTAACCTCTTTACCTGCTACTACCTGTCACACATTTGGCTTCAGCAGGTTCTGACCATTCACCTCTCCTAATGGAAATGCATGTGAGACAAGATAATACCAAGAAATACTTCAGGTTTCTCAACTATTGGGTGAAGAATGAAAGATTCATGCCATTGGTTCTAGAGGTTTGGAGCATGCAGGTTACAGGAAATTGATGTGCCGGAGAATTTCGACACATTTTGATACTACTTGCTTAGATTTTAACTTGTTTTTCGTGCAAATTCCATTGATACTTATGTAATTTTAGTGTATTTGCAGTACATCAAGTGTAAGGACGTAAAAGCACGGAAAAGAGCTCAAAAAGCCAACTGAAGACAAGAAAAACATTGAATAGCATTGCAGATGTGAATATGCAGTCGCAAACAGCACATGCGAACCGCATATTTCACAATTAAATTGCAAATGAGGACAGAACTCTGGGCACTTTTTCATGTTAAGAATGCGGTTGCATATGCGACCGCATAACAAAGATGCGGACCGCAAACTCGCACTTGGGAATCGCAGACGCAAGTAGAGTTTTGGGTGAAAGTCAGGGTAAAGAATGCGATCGCATCTGTGATTGCATAATCGATATGCGCACCGCAAACCCAACCGCAAATCAAGTATGCAGTTTATAGGTTGGTGGATTTGCGATGCAGAAGGTGTCCGCATTTCTTCAATGTGGACCGCGAATCCGGAATGCTGAAGGGAAAATCCTTGGGTTAAATATGCGATGGACGTGGAAGATTTGCGGACCACATTTCTGTTTTGTGACAGAAATACGGCTCGCATTATTGACATCAGGGGCAAATTAGTTCGAACTTTGCCTCGGTTTTTGGGCCTTTATAAATAGGTTTAATAGGGTTTTGTGAAGGACATCTTGTCAGAATTGAGAGCAACAAGTACAAGGCTTAAACTATTTTGAATTCTTGAAATTTTTTTGGATCAATTACCTTATACTTTGTAAGATTATGACAATTACTATTCTTTCACATTCAGTTTTTAGCATGAGTAACTAATTCCAAACGCTAAAGTGCTGAACCCTAGATGGGTATGATGTTATTGGGATTTTGATATTGAATATAGTTTCAACGGATGATTGATATTTATTTACTTCTTATTCTTCAAATAATTGTTGGTGGTTGCAAATATTAACAAACGCCATTTAATTCTATCTTTGCTTGGAAAAGTGGGGTAGAATTTGGTAGAAGTAGATAACAAAGACTCAAGGCTTTAAACCTTGTTTAATAAAATCGCTTAGGAATAAGTGAGTTTTAATTTGGCATTAATTGTTCTTAATCACAACTCTTTTGTATTTGGAAAAATCATAAAGAGGACATATTATCCAACTATTGGAAAATATTGGGTAGTAAATTAGGCATCAATTGGAAATATATAATATTAATATCAATAGCATTATACTACATTAAGGGGGACACAACCTTGGTTTCTTTGAATCATATTATTTACCTTCATAATATTGCAATTAATCTTCATTTAAACTTACATTCAATACATCTTTCGGTTATGATTACTTGATAGAATTACGACTTCGTTGAGTACTACACTAATTAAGTAAACGTTCCACACCTATTCCCTGTGGGATTCGACTCCAACCTTGTTGGGTTATTATATTTGACACCGACCGCTTACACTGTCTATTAAGGTGTAATTTGAGCGTATCAAATTTTTGCGCCGTTGTCGGGGAATACGGTTTTGAAATTACTAATTAGTGTATACTTTAATGTACATCTGATTCTATTCTATCACACTTTGTTTGCTTTGTTTGGTATTGACAGGAGAACATGTCGGACTATGGTGATGATGTGGAGTTGGACGCGGAAGGAAATCCTTTTGCAGACATTGAGGAGTATATTGAGGATACAAATGCTATTGTACCTCCTGCTATTGGTGCTCCTACCTTCAAAGTGGAACACGGATTAATTCTGATGCTGAAAGCGGAGGGATTTTTCAAGAATTCCACAGATGACGACCCAACACAACACCTCAGAAATTTCTTGGGTGTATGTGCAATGCAAAAGCTGAATAATGTCTCCGACGATGCCTTGAGGTTGAGATGCTTTAAGTATTCTCTAGCTGGGGATGCGAGGAAATGGCTCCAGAATCTTCCTCCAAATTCTATACATTCATCGCCCGAACTTGTCCGAGCTTTCTTGTCGAAATGATTTCCACAAAGCAAGAAGTCAGAGCTCAGGGATAAGTTCTTTTTCTTCAAGCAACTACCAGGCGAACAACTATATGAAGCGTGGGATTGCTTTAAACTATAGTTGGTGAGGTCCCAAACCATGGTTTTCCGGATCCATTTTGTTGGAAAATTTTTATATGGGTTTGGATCCTATGAACCAATCAATAGTGAAGAATGCAGCTGCTGGATCTTTTATGGACAAATCTTTCGCTAGGGTGACTCAAATATTGGGTAAAATGGCAAAACATAGCCAAGCTTGGCATTCCGAGGACTCCACAGGCGGAATTGCAATTGGCTCTCCTTTTTTGAACAACTTGATCAAGGAAAATCAAGAGCGAGACCAAGTAATTGCAGAACTTGCTATGAATGTCAATGTATTGACAAAGCTTTTCACGGAAAATCAGAAGAAGAAAGTGAATGTGGTTGAGAATGTGCAGCCAGTACCAAATGAAGATTATGAGGAGGCAAACTATGTCAATAACTCTCAAGGAGGGTACCAAAGGCAGCACTACCAAGGTCAAGGCTCTCAGAATCAGTGGAGACCAAACCCACAAGGGCAAGGTCACCACCAATGGCGAAACGACCAAAGTGGTTCTAACCAAGGAAACTGGAACAGCAACAACAACTTTTCAAATCGAAGTTCCAATCCTTATGTTCCCCCAAAGGGTCAGTACTCAAATCAATGTTCCTCTAGTGAGTCTAAATTGGAGAGCATGCTTGAAAGGATATTACAAAACCAAGAAAAGTCTGATAATTCCATGAGGAACATGACTGAGTTGGTTGGCTCTCACACTGCGGCGATTCAAAAACTGGAATTGCAAATGAGAGATCTTTCTCGTGAGCAACATCCACAGCCGAAGGGAACACTCCCTAGTGATATAATTGCAAATCCAAAGGGAAGTGGGAGCGGCCCAACCTCCCATATCATGGCTATCACTACTAGGAGTGGGAAGATACTGCAAGGAAAGAATGATCAAGCAGTTGATGTGGAAGAACTTGAAAAGGAGTCGAGGTTGAAGAGCCCAATGTTGCTGAAGTGGAGAAAACACCAGAGGTTGTGCAAATCCGAGATGAACCCCGAGAAGGGATGAAGGAAAAGGCAGAAGAAACATCAAACATTCTTCCGCCGATTCCTAGACCCCCTCCTCCTTTCCCTCAGAGACTTGCAAGAAGAGTAGATGATAGCAAGTTTGAGAAGTTCTATGATATTCTCAAGCAATTACCTGTGAACATACAGTTCTTGGAGGCTTTTCAAGAAATGCCGGGTTTTGCTAAGTATTTAAAAGATTTGATCACAAAGAAGAGAACCACCAAGAATGAAGTGGTGAATATGACTCACCGGGTTAGCTCTATTATTGCTACAAATCCTATTCAGAAGAAAGAGGACCGGGGAGCATTTACTATTCCGTGCACTATTGGGGTGCGTGATTTTGCAAAGGCACTTTGTGACAATGGGGCCAGCATAAATTTAATGCTACTTGCCATCTACAAACAAGCGGGATTAGGAATGCCAAGGCCGACGAGCATGAGGTTGCAAATGGCTGACCGTTCAATCAAGAGACCGGTTGGAATTGTTGATGATGTGATTGTAAAAGTTGGGAAGTTTCATATACCAGCTGATTTCGTAATTCTTAACTGTGCTGTTGACAAAGAAATCCCTATTATCTTGGGGAGACCATTTCTAGCCACTGGAAGAGCCCTTATGGATTCGGAACGTAATGAAATTAAATTCCGAGTGAACAACGAAGAAGTTACATTCCAAGCTAGCAAGGGTATGAAGCTGCCAAAATGAGTACGAGAGCATTTCAGTGATTGGTATTGTTGATGAAGTAGATGATGCTGTTGAGATGAAGATGGAAGAACAATGCTTAGGTGAAGCATTGGCAGCTATCCTGGTTAACTTCGATGGTGATGATATGGATGGCTTTATGGAGTCAGTGAATGCATTGGAGGGGCGTGGTTCTTACTCATACACTCCACCAAAGCTTTCCCTTGATTTGGAGAATAGAGCTACACCTCCTGCAAAGCCGTCTATTATTGAGCCACCGCAACTAGAGCTCAAACCACTTCCTCCGCACTTGAGGTATAAATTTCTTGGCTTAAATAATACTTTACCAGTAATTGTGTCTTCTTTGTTGAATGATGTGCAGGTGGAACAATTGCTGAAAGTTTTGAAGGAGCATAGACAGGCCATTGGTTGGACAATTACGGACATTCGGGGGATCCCTGCTGGAATTTGTGAGCATAAGATTCAGTTAGAAAGTGGAACCAAACCGACTGTGGAACATCAGCGACGGTTGAACCCGTCAATGCAAGAAGTAGTTAAGAAGGAAATAATCAAATGGCTGGACGTTGGGGTAGTTTACCCAATTGCTGATAGTTTATGGGTGATCCCGGTGCAATGCGTGCCGAAGAAGGGAGGCATGACTGTGATAAAAAATGAGAAGAACGAGCTTATTCCAACAAGAACAGTAACCGGATGGAGGGTATGCATGGACTATATGAAACTAAATAGTGCCACGTGCAAGGACCATTTCCCTATTCTTTTTATTGATCAAATGCTTGATCGGCTAGCGGGAAAGTCCTTTTATTGTTTCCTTGATGGATACTCCGGTTATAATCAGATCAACATAGCTTTAAAGGATCAGGAGAAGACAACATTCACATGCCCATATTGAACATTTGCTTTTAGCCGGATGCCATTCGGCCTATGCAACGCTCCGGCTACCTTCCAGAGATGCATGATGTCTATCTTCTCCGATATGGTAGAGGACTTTCTTGAGGTTTTTATGGATGATTTTTCGGTAGTAGGTGAGACTTTTGAGCATTGCCTGAAGAATCTCAAACAAGTGCTCAAGCGATGCGAAGAGACAAACCTTGTGCTAAATTGGGAAAAATGCCACTTCATGGTCGATGAAGGTATTGTTCTGGGACATAAAATCTCAAGGGGCGGCATAGAGGTAGATAAAGCTAAAATAGAAATCATCTCTAAGCTTCCTCGACCCACGTCCGTCAAAGGTGTCCGTAGTTTTTTGGGGCATGCAGGATTCTACAGGCGTTTCATTAAGGATTTTTCAAAGATTGCAATCCTATGTGTAAACTCCTGGAGAAGGATGCCAAGTTCGTCTTCGATGACAAATGCCTCAAAGCTTTTGAGGAACTGAAGGAAAAGCTCACCACGGTACCCATTATTGTCACACCTGATTGGTCACTTCCTTTCGAACTTATGTGTGACGCCAGTGGTGTAGCTATTGGAGTAATGTTGGGCCAACGACACAATAAAGTTCTTCACCCCATCTACAATGCTAGCAAAAAACTTAACGGGGCGCAGATGAATTACACAGTAACTGAGCAAGAACTGTTGGCCATTGTTTATGCTTTCAAGATGTTCTGTGCGTATCTTCTGGGCTCCAAAGTAATTGTGTACACTGATCATGTAGCTCTCCGCTATCTGATGGCGAAGAAAGATGCAACGCCACAGCTAATTCGATGGGTTTTACTGCTGCAAGAGTTCGATTTTGAAGTGATGGATCGAAAAGGAACACAAAACTAAGTGGCAGATCACTTGTCCAGAATTGAAGAAGCGGGGAGACAAAAAGGAGAGCTGGAAATCAATGATGCATTTCCAGATGAACAAATACTGGCATTATCCAATTCCTTTGCACCGTGGTATGTAGACATCGCTAACTACATAGTCAGCGACCTTATTCTGGAAGGGTTGGAATCTTACCAAAAGAAGAAGTTCTTGAGGGATTGTCGAAACTATTATTGGGAAGAACCCTTCTTGTTCCGTGTCTGTGCGGACAACATCATCAGAAGATGCGTGCCTGAGGAAGAGATGCTATAAATTCTGAAAGCTTTTCATGACTCACCGGTTGGGGGTCATCATGGGAGAAATAGAACGACAGCAAAGATCTTGGAATGTGGTTACTACTGGCCGACCATTTATCAGGATGCTAATCAGTTGGTCAAGTCTTGTGACCAATGCCAAAGGCAGGGCCCAATTTCTAGGAGGCATGAGATGCCGATAAACTTTGTGATAGAAATCAAACTATTCGATGTTTGGGGTATTGACTTCATGGGCCCTTTTATAAGCTCATGTGGGATGAAATATATCTTAGTGGCTGTGGACTACGTGTCCAAATGGGTAGAAGCCATTTCTTTACCTAACAACGAGGCTCGAAGTGTGACCGCGTTTCTAAAGAAAAATATTTTCACCCGGTTTGGCACTCCAAGAGCCATTCTCAGTGATGGGGGTTCGCATTTCTGTAACAAAGCCTTTAAAGTCCTCCTTGACAAGAACGGTGTCAAGCATAAGGTTGCCACACCATATCACTCACAGTCGAGCGGTCAAGTGGAGGTATCTAACAGGGAAATAAAGAGCATACTAGCAAAAACAGTAATAGGACCGACTGGTCGAAGAAGCTAGATGATGCTTTATGGGCATACCGCACAACGTACAAAAACCCCATTGGTACATCGCCATATCAGCTAGTTTTTGGAAAAGCTTGCCATTTACCTGTGGAACTTGAGCATAAGGCTATGTAGGCCTTAAAAAGATTAAACATGGACTGGGCAGAGGCTGGAGCTCTGAGGCTAGCACAATTGAATGAAATGGAGGAGTTCCGTCTCCACGCATATGAAAGTGCAGCCGTCTATAAAGAAAGAATGAAATTCGTCCATGACAAAAAGATCTTAAAAAGAGAATTCAAGGCAGGGGATCTGGTACTGCTTTTCAACTTAAGACTAAAATTATTTCCGGGGAAGCTAAAGTCTAAACGGTCTGGCCCTTTCAAAGTTATCGTTGTCTCTCCCTTTGGAGCTGTCGAACTAGCATCAGAGGATGGGCTCCGAACCTTCAAGGTGAACGGACAAAGAATTAAGCATTACTTGGGAGCAGACGGAGAGAAGCATTTGGTAGAGCAGCTGGCTCTAAAGGATGGTCCATGCCCAACCATGGAATGAATTCGGAGGCGTCTCAGCTTCATCGTGCCGCGACCTTAAATCAAGCGCTTCATGGGAGGCAACCCATGTGTGGTAACATTTATTTTTGCTTGTTGTTGTACCTTTATTTAAGTTTTTGATATCATAGTTTTACTTAGGGCTATTTGAAGGATGTTTTAGAATGCAGGAGTTTGACAAAAGGACACAAAATTGAGAAGGAATTCTTGCAACTGAAGAAAAACAACAATGTGACAAATGCTACACATATGCGATCGCATTATCAAAATGCAAACCGCATTTGTGTCGCAAACTGAAGCAGAAAGTTGGACCAACATGGCTGTCAAAAATGCGAAGCTGTACTGCATTTTGCGGATCGCATTTGCATTAGGCGGTCCGCATTCTCATCGCAAATAGATACAGAAAGTTTGGCTCAAAACGATGACACAAATGCAATGAGGTACTCTAATTTGCGGTTCGTAGTTAAACTATGCGATGACTTAACCATCGCATAGTGACAGGTACGTGTCCGCATTTCCTCCTCTTTTAACTCCTTCAATATAGTATAAACAAAAAAGAAAAAAAAAGAGAAAACAACATAGAACGAACAGCGATAGACAATATCGGCGGAAAATTGAGTTTCAAGCTTTCCAACATCGAAGTTCTGATTAAAAATTATCATAATCCCTCAAATCTTTTTCCTAGGTATATATGCTGATCCACTAAACTACTACCTTTGCTATGTCTTTAATTTTCAATCTGCAAGTTAGGTTTGGTAGCTCATTATAGCTGTTTGAGCATTTTGGGGATGAATACAGGAATATAGGGTTGTTAGTTGTGAGGGGATGAACATAATTGTAAATCCAAAGGTATTTGCGGTCTACAAAATCAAAATGTGGACCGCGTTTTGACCGCATCCCCATAACCCTAGAGACCCGAAGAAGACAAAATATGCGGTGCCTTTGCGATCGCATAACGACTATGTGGACCGCAAAGGCACAGCAAACAGGGTTAGAACATTTTGATTAACACCAGCAATTTCCGTGTTAAGTTTGCGATCGCATATCTCACTTTGCGGTGGATATGCGACCGCATTTGTGTGTGTTAACATGTCTGTGAACGAGAAAATTCTGCGATGGTTATGCGATTTGCATAGTGGTTATGCGATCGCATTTCCCGCCGCAGAATGAAATCTAGCTTTGCACACCTATGAGTGCGACGAGTTTGCGGTTCGCATAGTGGTTATGCGACCGCAAACCACGCCGCATTCCATTACCTCTATGTTGATTCTTCTTTTTTTTTTCTCTATGACAATGTCGCTTACATCTTACCCTCATGCAGATATGGCACCTAAAAAGCATTCCGCAAAGAAAAGGTCATCATCCGGTCCTAACACTGCACAGCCCAAACGTGTAAGAATAGAACCAAATTCGCCAAGCACCTCCCAGTCTGATGAGGAGAACCGCTTGCCCGAAGTTGATCTAGTGGCTGAGGCCAGAAGGAAGCGTGGAGATGACCTTCAGATTCGATTCGGGGTCGAAGGCTCCAGAACATTGTTTAGGGAGGGGCTAACTAAAAGGAAAATCTTGTGGGAGAAAAAGTTAAGTTTGAATGGACTACAGGAACAGTACCCTCATATTCTCGACAACATCAAATCGAGAAAATGGGAGTATTTCACTAGGGAGCCTAAAGAGTACAACGAGTCAATGGTCCGGGAATTCTATGCATCATATGGAGCTTCGAGAACGGGGTACCACAGACGCAACAGAATATTTACTGGCGTCGTACAGGTTCGGGGAAGGAGTGTGTTCTGCAACAGTGAGCATATTAATGAACTCTACTTCCCCGATTGGCAATCAGGCACAACCGAGTACGATGCCAAGTACTCCAACAGAGAAAATGAACGTGGATGGATATTGTCCATTATTGCCAAGGGGACTCCTGCTTGGATTAACCCTGGAAAGAAGATCTATAAAGAGGACTTCACAAGGGAGGGAAAATTTTGGCTGAACTTCGTCACCTCCGATATAATACCGTCCAGGAATGAAACAGATATAAGCATTGAGAAAGCACTTCTCATTGCGTGCATTATGGCTGGTATAAAAATTGATGTGGGGAGTCTCATCTTCCAGGAGATTGGCATCCGAGCGACACAGCGTGCCACATCACTTCCTTTTTCGAGTTTGATCACAACCCTTTGCCAAGCTGTGAATGTGCCTTTCCTGCCACAAGCTGGCAAACTCAGAAAGTCAACGAGGGATATAGATATCACTCGTATAAGTGATTCTGCTGCCCCAACAGAGACCCCACTTCAGGACATTGACTCCCAAACTCTCATATCTCCCCAAGAACCAGAAGCCTCCACTGCTGCTGCAGAGCCTGCACCCCCATCCACCACGGGTCCACCTTCGTCAACAACGCTAGCCCTTTCAAGACTTGGTCTTATTGCACAACACGCCAATGCCAAAGAAGACCAACTCTTGAAAACCCTGCCACACCTGATCAAACAAGCCCTGACTTCAATTCAAACGTCAGTGACCGCTCTCCAACAACAACAAACATTGTTCAGGGATCGTTTACACAAACTTGAGTCTAGGGTTGAACATATAGAAAAAGGTGAGGTTAGGGGTTTACCCCAGCTGAGGGAGGAAGTAAAATCCATGAAGACCGAACTCCAGAAAATGCAAAATTTGGAGTTCGACATAGCATCTCTCCTCCCCAAAGAGGGTGACCAGGGTGCAGACATTGTTGCACCAGACTTGGGCTTGGATTTCACTAACTCTAATGGCAGACATTACACCTTCATCTGCAAAAGTGTCTCATCCTCCAGCTCCTCCGGTACCGGTTGATGTTACTGATGACGAGACATCAGGCCAGTCATCAGAGATAGAAGGGGTAGAGACAGAGGATACCAGTTCATGGTCCGATGAGGGTGATGACCCTAAGGATAAGGGCAAAGAGATTATTGCGCCAACAGTGGAGGAAGAGGAGTATGCAGACATTGAGCGGGCCATACAGCACTCGCTAGCGGATGTGGCCGCCCTTGCAGACCCATCGGCCACACAGCCAGCAGTGGGCGAAGCTAGCAGCTCAGCAGCCCCACCACCAGCTACCGTTCAGTCCCACAACCCTCCTGCAGCTTCAAAGGACTCATAGGCTACTGAATCTCTTAGCGCGAATGCGCCCCAGGGAGCCCCTTCCACTCTAACTTCTTTTCTTATGCATTGGGGACAATGCATGATTTCGGTTGGGGGTGGTATCCTTATCTGTATATTTGATCTGTTTTCTTGTATGTTTTGCGACATTAGTTAACTGTACAATATATATTAATGTTTAATGATTTCTGTATATATGTTGTTGTAGTTAATTAGTAATAGTTAAGTTTGCCAATAAAATCTCCTTATTTTTTCTTTGTCGGGTTCTTTTTCAAGGGTGTAATAGTAGAACCAGGTTTATTACACTGAGACATATTGACCGGGATGGTGAAATTGTTTAGTATCAAGTATGTGCATCTGTGTGTAGATTATACCCTTTTTAACAGATCAACTGTGTGAACTTGAGGCTCACTCTGTAACTCTAGGTCCACCTAGAGTCATGTATTTATACATGAGGAAAGCCTCGAGTGGCCAAATGTTAACTCTAAAGCTGTAAACTATGTTAACCGAACAGTTTGTGTGCCATGTGTGTGAGCACTTTGTCTGAATAGTTCTTGTGTTTGCTTCTGCCATCTAAAACTTGCCCGGTTGGTTTTTCGACGCTTATTATAATTACACTGAGTTGGAGAGAGGATCTTAGGCATTCTTTGTTTATTTATGAAACCTCTTTAGCCTTTTTAGCTCACCTGTGCATAAATAATATCACTAGTACCCTATTTGAGCCTTTTAGCCTTTTCCTTAGCCTCCTCATTACAAACCTTTCCCGTTCGTAAAACAATTATCTCTTTTGAACCCATTCCTCCTTGAACATTGAGAATGAGGCTAAAAGCCTAAGTTGGGGTTGTGGGTCAAAATGGAAATGGATAAGGTTATGCAGTGACGGTGAGAGCTTAGACCTCAAAGTGCTAATGTAAATTTATGAAAGCTCCAAAGAAAAAAAAAAGAGAAAAGAAAAAGAAAAGAAAAAGAAAAAGAAAAGAAAAAGACAATAGTTATATATGCATTTACAATAATGGAGCTCTGAAGAAAATTAGAGAGGGATTTAAGGCGGGTCCACATTGGGAACTAAACGCCATTGAGGCTATGGGTTGAAAAGAAGCAAAGTGTAAAAAGAAAGAAAAATGTAATTAGTGTTCAAGGAGGATGTAGTCACTCATATCTAAATATTTATCCTACCCTTCCTTAAACATACATTACAAGCTTACAAAGTCCTTATGTGATCTCCAACCGAGTGTTCTTAAAAGGAGGTGACGAATTAAAATAAGGGCAAGCCTATGGTATGGCATGTGGTGACACTTAAAATTTTGTTCTGAGAGTGAGTGTATTTGCACTTTAGTCCCTTATTATTGTTATGATAAATATTGTGAGAGTGGGACTTTCTTTCCAGTGAGGGCACATGAACTGCGAGGTTGATAGAAAGTTGAGTTTTGAGTAAAGCATAAGTGCGTTCAGCTGAAGGTAGCCTTTAGTTACTTTGTTGAGGCTCAAAGTTCACAAGCTGATTGGTTGTACTTGAATATACTGATGATTCAGGGAGGGTAAAGTATTCAAAGAGATATATTTGAGATACTAACAACAAACACCGTCCATAGTTAGTATTGTTTCATGTTTGGTAAGTAGAGTCTAGAATAGGATAGTATCGTTTTAGTTGCTTGAGGACAAGCAAGAGTTTAAGTTGGAGGTGTTGATATGCCGGGTAATTTCGGCACATTTTGATACTACTTGCTTAGATTTTAGCTTGTTTTACGTGCAAATTCCATTGATACTTATGTAATTTTAGTGTATTTGCAGTACATCAAGTGTAAGGACCCAAAAGCACGGAAAAGAGCTCAAAAAGCCAATTGAAGACAAGAAAAGAATCTAACAGCATCGCAGATGTGAATATGCGGTCGCAAACAGCATATGCGAACCGCATATTTCACAACCAAATCGCAAACGAGGACAGAACTCAGGGCACTTATTCATGTTGAGAATGCGGTCGCATATGCGACCGCAAAACTGGAATGCGAACCGCAAACTTGCATTGGGGAATCAAAGACACAAGCAGAGTTTTGGGTGAAAGTAAGGGTGAAGAATGCGATCGCATTTCGCGATCGCATAATCAACATGCGCACCGCAAATCCAACCGCAAATCAAGTATGCAGTTTACAGTATGTTGGATTTGCGATGCAGAAGGGGTCCGTATTTCTTCAATGCAGACCGCAAATCCAGAATGCAATGAAGGCAAAATCCTTGGGTCAGATATGCGACGGATGAAGAAGATTTGCGGTCCACATTTCTGTTTTGCGACAGAAATGCGGTCCGCATTATTAACATTAGGGGAAAATTAGTTCGAACTTCGTCTCGGTTTTTGGGCCTCTTTAAATAGGTTTAATAGGGTTTTGTTAGAGATATCTTGTCAGAATTGAGAGCACAAAGTACGAAGTTTAAAATACTTTGAATTCTTGGAAGCTTTTTGGATCAATTACATTCTATTTTGTAAGATTATGACAATTACTATTCTTTCTCATTTAGTTTTCAGCATAAGTAACTAATTCCAAACGCTGAGGTTGTGAACCCTAGATGGGTATGATGTTATTGAGATTTTGATATTGAATATAGTTTCAACGGATGATTGATATTTATTTACTTCTTATTCTTCAAACAATTGTTAGTGGTTGCAAACATTAACAAACGCCATTTTTTCTTTGCTTGGGAAAGTGAGATAGAATTTGGTAGAAGTAAATAACAAAGACTCAAGGCTTTAAACCTTGTTTAATAAAATCGCTTAGGGATAAGTGGATTTAAATTTGGCATTAATTAATTGTTCTTAATCACAACTCTTTTGTATTTGGGAAAATCATAAAGAGGATATATTATTCAACTATTGGAAAATATTGGGTAGTAAATTAGGCATCAATTGCATATCAAGAAAGTCTTCCGTTGGAATTATACAATATTAATATCAATAGCATTATACTACATTAAGGGGAACACAACCTTGGTTTCTTTAAATCATATTATTTACATTCATAATATTGCAATTAGTCTTCATTTAACCTTAAATTCAATACATCTTTCGGTTACAATTACTGGATAGAATTACGACTTAGTTGAGTACTACACTAATTAAGTAAACGTTTCACGCCTATTCCCTGTGGGATTCAACCCCAACCTTGTTGGGTTATTATATTTGACACCGACCGCTTACACTGTTCTTAAGGTATAATTTGAGCGTATCAATGTACAAGAAAAATACACCTAAGGGGATGAGTTCCTTCTTCCAAGGTTAGGCAAGAAACTTACCTCGTTCTCAAGCTCAATTCCAGTCCACAAATCCGCTTTAAATCCTCAATTTGGTGCCAAACAACCCGAAATTAGCCAAATATTATATAAAGAAATCACTATATACTCAAGTTCATAATTTAACTATTGGGGTAATTACCCAACCCAAATTGGAAGATTCCAAAAATTCGCCCCCAGGCCCTCGTGCACGGATTTCGGAAATTATCGAAGGTAATTGTTACCCATAAGCTCACGAACTCAAATATATAATTTTCACCCAATTCCATAATCATTTTCGTGGTTAAATCCCATTTTATTAATTTATCAAAACCTAGGTTTTTCAACTAAACCCTTAATTTCAACAATTTTACTTGTTAAAATCTACCCATAATCTATGTATTTAAGTTACATTGAATAGAAATTACTTACCTCCAATAGCTAGGTGAAAACTCCTCTTCAAAGAGCTCAAAAATCGCCCAAGAGATGAAACATATGAGCCAAAATAGCCTAAGTCCTCGACTTAAATGAACCTCACTGCCCAGCGATTTTCGCACCTGCGATGCCACTGTCACACCTGCGGTTCCGCTTCTGTAGACAAAACACCGCAGGTGCGAATAATGCCCAGGCCTGCCTCCATCGTTTCTGTGAGGCCGCTTCCGCGGCATACACGTCGCTCCTGCGACCCTCCTCGCTCTTGCGATCGGCTGCTCCGCACCTACGCTTTCACAGTTGCGGTCCCTGCCTTGCTTCTGCGACCACTTGGCAGTCCTCACCGGGCCGCTTCTGCGGTCGAATGCTCACACCTATGGCCAAAAATCTCGCAGCTACGGATGCACCAGCACTGGTACACTAATAGTTCTTTCAAGTCCAAACTTGATCTGCGCATCTTCCGAATAGCACCCGATGCCCCCGGGGCCTCACCCAAACATACCAACAAGTTCGTAAATATAAAAAAGACTCGCTCGAACCCTCAGAATGCGTAAAATAACATCAAAACGAAGAATCGCACCCCAAAACTAATCGAATCAACTTATGAATTTTAAGTTCTTCCAACTCACTCCGAACGCGGCGAATCATACTTAAACTACTCGGAATGACACCAAATGTTGGGTGCAAGTCTCAAATCACCATACGGAACCATTCCCTAGCTTGAAATTCCAATCGGAACTTGATAACACCAAATCCTACTTCAAATCAAATTTAAAGAACTTTAAAGCATTCAATGGGTCAACTTTCAACTTTATGCATTGGAACGCTCCCGGGTCATTCAAAACCCGATCCGAACATGCACCCAAGTCCAAAATCATCATGACCGAGGTCGTTTAATAGAAATATTGACCCAAGTCAAACTTAATCCTTTTGAGCTAATATTAAGGAACTAAGTTCCGATTTATACCCGAACCCTTCCAAACCCGAACTACCCATCCCCGCAAGTCATAAAATACTAAAAGCACATACAGAGAGTCTTATGTAGGGAACGAGGATCTAAAAAACAAAACGACTGGTCAGGTCGTTACATATATGAACCTACTTCATGGAATCTCCAACCACATAGGTTGGGTACCATCATTGCTGATATAACTCAAATTGGAAATAGTCACATACCCGTCGATGTTTCAAATATTAATTTTATTCCCAGAGGTTTATTCAAAGGCCAAATTCACTTGTGACTTCACATAGCTGCTGCTTTATCGCATTATGTCTCAATCGAATGTGTCTACTCTTTCCATTAAAGGATTTATTTTTAGCAATGGCTATTGCAGCTTTTCAATCACAATGCATCGATACAGAAGGTGTCGGTTTTATTCCAAGTGGAATACTTGCCAAAAGGTTTTTTAACCACTCGGCCTCATTGCCAGCTAATTCCAATGCCACAAACTCAAATTCCACGATAGATCTAGCTATTATTGTTTGTTTAGCTGATTTCCATGCCACAACACCCCACCAAGGGCGAACACATAACTACTAGTGGATTTTGTCTCATCTGAATCAGATATCCAATTATCATCCATGTATCGTTACTCTTACTAATACATTCCAATGATCACGACTCGGGTTTTGAGTATATCTACTCAATCTACACATAACATATGCAATATCATGTCTAGTAAAATTCATCAAATGCATTAGCCACCAATATATTTGAGCATATTTATTTTGATCTACAACATGTCCCTTATTCGTTTTTAATTGACTACTAGCATCATAAGGTGTGCTTACAGGTACCACATCAAAATTATCAAATTTTTTAAAAATTCTTTTAGCATAATGTTCTTAAGTTAACATCAAGCTATTACCATCTCTTATAATTTTCATGCCTAAAATAACACTAGTTTCATGTCTTTCATTTCAAAATTAGAAGACAAGAAAAATATGATTTTATATACCAAATCAAGACTAGAACTTAAAATAAGCATGTCATCCACATAAAGGCAAATAATAACACATGTACCTTCAACACATTTTGTATAAACACACTTATCTACTTCAATTGATGAAAAATCATCATTGATCAATACTTGATCAAAATTTTCATTCCACTATTTAGGTGCTTGCTTTAGACCATACAAAGATTTTAGCAATTTACATACTTTATTTTCTTGGCCAAATACTATACAACCCTCAGGTTGCTCCATGTAAATTTTCTCTTCTAAATCACCATTTAAAAATGCAGTTTTAACATCCATTTGGTGAATAAAAAGTTTATAAATAGAAGCCAAGGCAAGTAAAACACGAATTGAGGAAATTCTAGTTACAGGAACATAAGTATCAAAATAATCAACATTTTGCTTTTGAGTAAAACCTTTTGCAACTAGTCTAGCTTTGTATTTATCAATAGAACCATCCAGATTGAGTTTCTTCTTAAAAATCCATTTACAACCAATGGGTTTAGCTCCTGGAGGTAAATCAACTAAAATCCAAGTTTTATTTTGTAAAATTGAATTGAATTCTATATCAATAGCTTCTTTCCAAAATGATGCATCAAATGAAGAAATTGCTTTAGAATATGTCAAAGGATCATTATCCACAAGATAAGTATAAAAATTATTACCAAAAGATTTTTCTTTCATTGATCTTTTGCTTCTTCTTAATTTCTCACTTTTGACTACTAAAAATCTCTATGCTGCACTCTTTTCAGTATATCTAATAAACATACAATCAGATATTTTAGATCCTATTTTTCTTTTCTCAGGATCAGGTAACATAAATTTGGCAAGCCACCCCCGCACTTTCAAATATTTCAAATTAGGGGATACCCTATCCATAACTCATATAGAGTTTTACACGTTTTCATATAGGGAATCCTATTTGTAAATGACAAGCAGATAAAATGGCTTCACCCCAAAGATTATCCGGAGCACCAGAACTAACAAGCACGCTATTCATCATTTCCTTTAGTGTCCCATTTTTCCTTTCTGCTACACCATTTGATTATGGAGAATATGGCAGAGTTATCTCATATATTATACCTTTTTTCTCACAATAATCATTCAACAAAATAAATTCACACCTCTATCAGATCTAACTCCTTTGATTTTCTTATCTAATTGATTTTCTACTTCAGATTTATAAATTAAAAGCTTCATCCTTATTTCTTAACAAATAAAATTTTGTATATCTAGAAAAAACGTCTATAAAAGTCACATAATATTTTTTTCCCTCCTCTAGTCATAGTTTGTTTCAAGTCTCCTAAATCAATATGGATTAAACGTAACAATTAAGACTCTCTAAACACAGAAGCACATGATTTCTTAGTTTGTTTAGCTTCGGCACAAACTTCACATTTATCAATATTTGTATAATTAATATTTGAAATGAGACCTTCAGAATCCTTTTTCTTAATATAAGATTAACTAACATGTCCTAATTGTCACGACAAAAAATCCCCTAAAGGTCGTGATGGCGCCCAACGTTATCGTTAGGTAAGCCAACGGTGAATTATCGACTTAATTACTCTTTTTAAAAATTCTAAAATCATAAATCCCATTAAATAAATAAAATAAACAACGGGAGCTCGTAGGAGCCCGTGAATTCTCTTTATAAATTTCTGTATAAAGTATAAATTATAAGGTAAAATAATATTAATTACGTGAACTAAAGTAATGAATATCTAGTAGGAACCCTCAAAATCCGGTGTCACAAGTGCATCAGCATCTACCGAGAAATATAAATAAATACAACATCTTTCTGGATACAAGTTAGACAGGGAAATGTAAATAACTCTGATGGAGACTCTGTATGCTGCAGATCATAACATGGAATGCAGCTCACTATAAAGTCCACACAATAGCCGCGTCTCTGCGCCCAAAACACCACCAAAAATATACATATATACCTGCACAAAAAGTGCAGCAAGTGTAGCATGAGTACGTAAATCAACGCGTACCCAGTAAGTATCTAGCCTAACCCCGGAGAAGTAGTGACGAGTGATCGACATCGACACTTACTAGTGGTCCAATAAATCAAGTAAAACAGAAAGTAAGCAAGTGTGAGGCATGAAAAAAACAGCATAAACAAATTTAAGCATGTGGTGCGATCCTCCTCTGAACAGTAAACGCAAGCCCTCAGTTATCGGTCACCTCCTCAACCGGAGTATATATGGAAAATGGTCCCCAACGAATAGATCCTCACAACTCAAATCATGAAAACTCACGGATACGATGGCTTCTTGCCAAATATTACGCACGACGCTGCCGAGGCGAACGACCCAATTCCGTATGAGTAGTTATAGAAATGCCAAGGCGTAATGTGTGCACTGTCGAGGGTCGAACGATATGAACCATAGATGCATTTATTATACTGCCATGGAGAACGGCCCGCTCCCATGAGAATATGATACTTTAGCGGGTCCTTGACTCAATCTCACGAAGATACATGTGAGTTAAGAAATTTAAAGAATCTTTCCAATGAAAACGCGCAACGCGAGAGGAATTCGTAAGGGAGACACAATTGTTCCGCGACTAATCAAGTAGCTCGTCAAATCTCTTACAATATCGAGTCTATCACTCTATAAAAGTCTAGTCTCAAATCATCACACAAAATAAAGGAATTAAACAGGTAAGGATAACTTAAATATTATAGTTAAAGCATCGCGTAAATCTAAGTCTACTCAGGCAATTCAGGAATCCTAGCATATGCACGGACACTCGTCACCTCATACGTGTGTAGCTCCCGCAACATGTAGCACATAAGAATATAAGACCTACGGGTTAAATTCTCCCTCACAAGATTAGACAGGAGACTTACCTCGCTCTGAAGTTCCAAAACCGGCTCCAATGCCTCTCTAACTCTTCAATTCAAAGCCAAACGATCTGAAACTAGTCAAACAATGTGAAAATCAATTAAAATATACTCTAATGCTTATAATTAATTGCCACGATCCAATTTCACCTATAGGTCGTGATGGCGCCCAACGTCGCCACTAGGCAAGCCAATGGTGAACTAGCCATGTATTTATTATCCTTAACAATTTTGGAATAGTTGATTATTATTTATTAAGTAAGTAAGAGGTGAATAATTTAATAAAATAAAGTGTAAGAAAATATAAAAAGAAGTGTGGTGAAGTAAATACTCAAAAGCCATCAAATGTCTACTAGCAACATTCCAAGACCGGGTGTCACAAGTGTATGAGCTACTAGTAACATATACAAAACACTAAACTATTGTCTAAAATAGAGTAGACGGAAAGTAAATACAAAAGAGAGACTACGGGTGCTGCAGAACGGGCTCAAAAAGCAGCTCACCACTAAGTCTCGGAGTATCAGGGGCGCGCGCCGAAATGACTACCAAATGCACCTGCATCAGATTCTTCATGATTAGTGCAGAAGTGTAGCGTGGGTACATAAACAACATGTACCCAGTAAGTATCCAGTATAACCTCGAAGAAGTAGTGATGAGGGGTCGACATCGACACTTACAATGGGCCAATAATAAAATACAGAAATTCTAAACGGGTATGGGATTTGAAAATAATAATAATAATAACACAATAAGTTGCAGTGAATAAATGACTCCTCAACGGATAATAAATTCGAAAATATCTAGCCAACACCTATTAACCCCAAATCAATTTCTATCATTAAATAAATTATAACCTCGCAAGCCATAAAGTAATATCGAGTGTAATCAGGCTCCGAGTAGTATCACGCACTTTTTATGTCAAGGTCGTACGGCCCGATCCAAAAATATACTGTGTGCACTGCCAAGGGTCAAACGACACGAACCATAGATGCATCTATTAACCTGTCGAGGCGAACGGCCCGCTCCCATGAGAATAGAGATGTTTATCTCACTCATGAAAGTACTTGCGACGAGAGAGAACATGGATTTCGCAAAATGATTAAGTATTCTTCAATTCTTTCCCCAAAATAATAAATCTAACTTGGAAGTTTTTAACTAAATATCTCTAGTCTCTGCTCTATTTAAGATAATTAATGCACACAACAAACAAGACAGTACAATTAAAGTGAACCTAAGACTACCCAGACATCTCTTGGAATATAGCTATGCACAAACTCTCGTCACCTAGTGCATACGCAGCTCCCCACACAAGTAACTCACAACAAAAATACACCTAAGGGAATGAGTTCCCTCTTACAAGGTTAGGTAAGAGACTTACCTCATTCTCAAGCTCACTTTCGGTCCACAAATACGCTCTAAGTCCTCAACTTGGTGCCAAACAACCCGAAACTAGCCAAATATTATATAAATAAATCAATATATACTCAATTCATAATTTAACTATTGGAGTAATTATCCAACCCAATTTGAGCGATTCCTACATTCACCCCCCGGGCCCACATGCCTGGATTCCAAAAAATTTCAAAGATAATTGTTGCTCATAACCTCACAAACTCAAATATATAATTTTCACCCAATTCTACAACCATTTTCGTGGTTAAATCTCATTTTTATCAAAACCTAGGTTTTTCAGCTAAACCCATAATTTTCATTATTTTACATGTTAAAATCTACCCATAATCTATATATTTAACTTACATTGGATAGGAATTACTTATCTTCAATAGCTAAGTGGAAATACCTCTCTAAGAAGCTCCAAAAATCGCACAAGAAGTGAAATAAATGAACTAAAATGGCCTAAGCCATGTATTAAATGAACTTCACTGCCTCCTAGCGATTTCCGCTTCTGCGGAGAATTGGCCGCTTCTGTGGCTCCACATCTGCAGAAAATACATCGCAGATGCGGTCCTCCCCCAGCTGGCCCACTTCCACTTATGCGGACAAAGGCTCACGTCTGCGAGCCCGCTTATGCGGCGTATGTGCCGCGCCTGCGACCTTGCCCGCTTCTGCGGTCATCTTCCTCACACCTGCGCTTTCGCAGGTGCGCTCCTTTACTCGCTTTTGCGACTACACACTGCCCAAGCTGCATCATCGACCAAACTTCTGCAGAAGTGATCGCACCAGCAACAGAAAATTCCCAGCTCTTCAACATGGCCCAAATCAATCTGAACCCTATCTGAAACTCGCCCGAGCCATTAGGAGCCTTAACCAAATATATCAAAAAGTTCATAAACATAAGAAGGATTCGCTCGAACCCTCGGAACGCATAAAACAACATCTAAATTAAGAATCACACTCCAAACCAAATTGAATCAACTTATGAACTTCAAGTTCTTCCAACTTGCTCCGAACGCGCCGAATCATACTCAAACTACTCGAAATGACACCAAATTTTGCGTGCAAGTCTTAAATCTTCATACGGAGCCATTCCCAATCTCGGAATCGCAAACGGACCTTGATAACACCAAAACCTACTTCAACAAAAATTTAAAGCACTTTAAAACCTTCAACGCGCCAACTTTCAACTTTAGGCGCTAAACGCTATCGGGTCATCTAAAACCTGATCCGAACATTCGCCTAAGTTCAAATCATCATACTAACCTATTGGGACTATCAGACTTAACCCTTTTTAAGTAAAATATTGAGGAACTAATTGCTCCGATTCAACCCGAACCCTTCCAAATCTTGAACTAACTATCCCTGCAAGAGCAAAACGACCTATCAGGTCGTTACATTCTCCACCTCTTAAACAAACGTTCGTCCTCGAACAGGTCTAGAATTATAGGAGTGCCGAATAAGTGTGGATATCTGTTCCGCATGTCCTCCTCAGTCTCCTAAGTTGCTCTCCTCTACTGGTTAACCCCTCCACTAAACTTTTCCCGCAGAAACCTTCTTGGACCTCAACTGGCGAACATGTCTGTCAACAATGGCAATTGGCTCCTCCTCATTGCCCAGGCTCTCATCTAACTGAACCATGCTGAAGTTTAACACATGCGACCTGTCGGCATGATACCTCCGGAGCATAGACATGTGGAAAAACGGATGAACTCCGGATAGACTGTGAGGCGAAGCAAGCTCATAATCAATTTTCCCAACTCGTCTCAACACCTCAAATGGACCTATAAACCTTGGGCTCAACTTGCCTTTCTTCCTGAACCTCATGATGCTCTTCATTGGTGAGACATTCAAGAGAACCTTCTCGCCCACCATAAATGACAAATCACGTGCCTTCTAATCCACGTAAATCTTCTGTCTGGACTGTGCTGTGCGAAGTCGCTCCTGAATCAACTTTACCTTTTTCCAAGGCATCCTTCACCAAATCAGTACCATATAACTTAGCCTTGCCAGGCTCAAACTATTTGATGGGTGAACAACATCGCCGACTATATAAAGCCTCAAATGGAGCTAACTCGATGCTGGATTGATAATTGTTGTTGTAAGCAAACTCGGCCAAAGGAAAGAATCGATCCCACTGCCCTCTAAAGTCAATCACACATGCTCTGAGCATATCCTCCAAGATCTGAACTGTCCTCTCCGACTGCCCGCCGGTCTGTAGATGAAAGGTTGTGTTGAGCTCTACCCGGGTCCCCAACTCACTCTATACTGCCCTCCATAAATGCAAAGTAAACTGAGGGCCTCTATCTGATGTAATGGAAACAGGCACACCATGCAACCGAACAATCTGCTGAATGTAAATGTCGGCCAATCCCTCTGAAGAATTCACCACCGGAATGAAGTGTGCCGACTTGGTCAATCTGTTAATAATGACCCAAACTGCATCAAACTTCCTCAAGGTCCGCGGCAACACAATTACGAAGTCCATAGTGATGCGCTCCCATTTTCACTCAGGTATAACCATCTGCTGGAGTAGGCCACCTGGCCTTTGATGCTCATACTTAACCTGTTGGCAATTTAGCCACCTCACCACATACTCAGCTATGTCCTTCTTCATCCACCGCTACCAATAATGTTGCCTTAGGTCGTAATACATCTTTGTAGCACCTGGATGAATAGAATACTGAAAATTGCGTGCCTCTTTTAGAATCTATTCCCTCAATCCATCAACATCAGGGACACATAGACGACCCTGGAGTTGCAGAACACCATCCTCGCCTATAGTAACCTCATTGGAACCACCCTATAGTACCGTCTCTCTGAGAACCAAAAAGTGCGGATTGTCATTGGCGAGCCTTGATCTGCTCGAATAGTGAAGACTGGGCGATGACGCATGCGAGAACTCGAGTAGGCTCTGAAATATCCAACCTCCACAAGTCTGTTACCAAGGACTGAGTGTCCAAAGCTAATGGCCTCACCTCTGCTAAAATGAATGCCAAACTACCCATACTCTCCGCCTTTCTGCTCAAGGCATCCGCAACTACATTCTCCTTGCCCGGATGATAAAGGATGGTAATATCATAATCTTTGAATAACTCAAGCCACATGCGCTGCCTCAAATTGAGCTCTCTCTGCTTGAACAAATGCTGCAAGCTGCGATTATCGGTGTAAGCCTCACAGGACACCCCAAAAAGATGATGCCTCCAGATCTTAGGAGCATGAACTATCTCAGCCAACTCCAATTCATGTACAAGGTAATTCATTTTGTGGGGCTTCAGCTGACGTGGAGCATATATAATAACTCGCCCCTCCTGCATCAATACATAACCCAAGCCAACGTGTGAAGTGTCGCAATACACAGTATACATCCCTGAATCGGAAGGCAACACTAACACCGGTGCTGAAGTTAATGCGGTCTTGAGCTTCTAAAAGCTCGCCTCACAATCATCGGACCATCAAAACGGAGCATCCTTCGGGGTCAATCTAGTCAAAGGTGCTGCAATAGATGAGAAGCCCTCCAAAAACCGATGATAATAACCTGCTAACCCCAAGAAGCTCCTGTTCTCGATCGCTGTGGTAGGACGAGGCCAACTCTGAACTGCCTCGATCTTCTTGGTATCTACCTTAATACCCCTAATACAACATGCCCCAAGAATCTCACATAATCTAACTAAAACTCACACTTGGAGAACTTAGCATATAGCTTCTATTTCCGCAAGGTCTGAAGCACCACTCTCATACGTTGCTCGTGCTCCTCCATGCTATGCGAGTAGATCAAAATGTCATCAGTGAAGACAATGACAAATGAGTCAATATACTTGTTCTTAGTGGTAACTTTCTTCAACTTGCGGTAATTAATGCACATCCGCATACCTGTCTTTCTTCTTCACGAATAGCACCAGTGCACCCCAAGGCGACACACTTTTGCTAGCAACTCCTCAATCTGGTGGCATGCCTGGAAGATCATAAGGAAACACCTCGGGGAACTCCCAGACCACGGGCACTGAATCGATCACCGAAGTCTCTGTAGTAGTATCCCGACCATAAGCTAGATAAGCCAAACAACCCTTCTCAACCATATGTCGAGCCTTCAGAAAAGAGATAACCTGACTAGAATGTACTGACAGACGAACCCTTCCACTCCAACCTAGGCAACTCTGGCATCGTCAAGGTAACTGTCTTGGCATGGCACTCAAGGATGGCGTGATATGGAGACAACGCATCCATGCCTAGGATGACCTCAAAGTCGGTCATATCAAGCAACAGAAGATCCGCTCTAGTCTCATAACCATAGAAAGTCATGACATAGGACCGGTAGATGCAATCCACCACAACAGAATTGCCCACTAGCATGGACACATATACAGGAGTACCCAAGGACTCACGAGGAACACCCAGGAAATGAGAAAATAGAGATGAAATATATGAATATGTAGATCCTGGATCAAATAGTACCAAAACATCCCTACCGCAGAAAGAAATAATACATGTGATCACGGCATCTGAGGCTACTGCATTTGGTCTGGCTAGAAAGGCATAGAACCTGGCTGGAGCGCCACCTAGCTGGCCTCCACCTGACTAGCCTCCACCTCTAGGACGGCCCCTACCCTCCTGCCCTCCGCCTCTGGGTAGCCAGACGGCTGGTGCGGCAGCTGGTGCTGTAATCGTAGGCTGATGACCCTAATGTACTGTCTTGCCTCGAAGTCTGGGACAAAACCTCTTCATGTGGCCAAGATCCTCGCACTCATAACAACCCCTCAGAACAGTGGACTGCTGATCTGAAGTCTGACCCTAATGGCCTAAATATCCACTGGAGGAACCCTGAATGGCTGGTGGGCGGTAGGAGCTCTCTGACATGGCGCTAAAATAGAGTTGCACTGGAGCACCCCGAGAAGGTGGCGGTGCTGGATATGTGGGCTTGCCAGACTGACCCCTCACAAACTGACCTCTGCCCCGAGCCAGGGCACCACTGAACTCTCCAAAATATCGAAACCGCTTATCCCTTGTTGCCTGCTCTCGGCTGTGCTGACGAACACCCTCGATCCTTCGAGCTATCTCCACAACTAGCTCGTACGAAGTTCCCATCTCAACCTCCGGGGCCATAGTGGCCTCAATACCAGACTGCATACTGACAACAAACCTCCTCACTCTCTCTGCATCGGTGGGAAGTATCATAAGTGCATGGCGAGACAACTCAGAGAATCTCGCCTCATAGTCTATCACCGACATCTGACCCTGCTGGAGCTGCTCAAACTAGAACCACAACTCTTCCCTATGAGAGGGTGGGATATATCTGTACAGGAAGAGGCATGTGAACTGGTCCCAAGTCATGGGAAGAGAACCTACTGGTGTGTTGAGAAGATAGGACTGCTACCATCTACGGGCCCTGCCCTCCAGCTGAAAGGTGGTAAAGTTCACCCCGTGGAACTCCAATATCCTCATGTTGTGCAGTCTGTCTCTACACCAATAAATAAAGTCCTAGGGGTCCTCATGTCGCTCACCTCCAAAGACAGGATGTAGCATGGTCCATCTGTCCAATAGCTTCTACGGCTCGCTGGCCGCAACTGGTCTAGGCTCAGGCATGGCTGCTGCAACTAGCTGGGCTCAGTGCGCCTGGGGTCTAATATACGACAACTGTATGCCCTGGAGCCTGAGCGGTAGGGTCTGTGCTCCCCCTCCCGCCTGAGCGGTAGCAAAATTCCAAGACCTGACGTCACAACTGTATGAGCTACTAGTAGAATTTACAAAACACTAAACTACTGTTTGAAATAGAGTAGACATAAATTAAATGCAAAAGAGAGACTTCGGGTGCTGCAGTATGAGCTCGAAAAGCAGGTCACCATTAAGTCTTGGAGTATCATGGGTGCGCGCCGGGATGACTGCCAAATGCATCTGCCTCAGATCTTGCACGATTAGTGCAGAAGTGTACTGTGAGTACATAACAACATGTACCCAGTAAATATCCAATCTAACCTCGAAGAAGTAGTGACGAGAGGTCGACATCGACACTTACTATGGGCCAATAATAAGATACAGAAATTCTAAACAAGTATAGGACATGAAAATAATAATAACACAATAACAAGTAGTGAATAAATGACTCCGCAACTGATAATAAATTCCAAAATCTATAGCCAACACCTACTAACCCCAAATCAATTTATGCCATTAAATAAATTATAACCTCGCAAGCCATAAAGTAATATCGAGTGTAATCAGGATCCGATTAGTATCACGCACGATTTACGCCGATGTACATTTAATATAATTAATGTGCACAACAAACATGATAGTACAATTAAAGCATGATGTAAATCTAAGATTAGCCGGAGATCTCAAGGAATATAGCTACCAATGGACTCTCGTCACCTAGTGCGTACGCAGCTCCCCACACAAGTAACTCACAACAAAAATACACCTAAGGGGCATGAGTTCCCTCTTACAAGGTTAGGCAAGAAACTTACCTCATTCGTGGTTAAATCTCATTTTTATCAAAATCTAGGTTTTTCAACTAAACCTATAATTTTCACTATTTACATGTTAAAATCCACCCATAATCTATGTATTTAACTTACATTGGATAGGAATTACTTATCTTCAAAAGCTAAGTGGAGATACCTCTCTAAGAAGCTCCAAAAATCGCCCAAGAAGTGAAATAAATGAACCAAAATGGCCTAAGTCCCGTATTAAATGGACCTCACTGCCTCCCAGCGATTTTTGCTTATGCAGAGAATTGGTCGCTTTTGTTAAAAATGCATCGCAGATGCGGCCCTCCCCCAGCTGACCGACTTCCGCTTCTGTGGACAAGGGCTCGCTTCAGCGAGCCCACTTATGCAGCATACGTGTTGCGCCTGGGACCTTGCCCGCTTCTGCTGTCATTTTCCTCGCACCTGCGCTTTCGCAGGTGTGCTCCTTTCCCCGCTTCTGCGACTACACGACTAGGCTGCCCAAGCCGCTTCTGCAAGCTTCACCTCACTTCTGCGAGGTCGCTTCTGTGACCAAACTTCTGCAGAAGCGGTCGCACCAGCAACAGAAAATTCCCAACTCTTCAACATGGCCCAAATCGATCCGAACCCCGTCCGAAACTCACTCGGGCCACTCGGGGCCTTATCCAAATATACTAGCAAGTTCATAAACATAAGACGGACTTGATAGAACCTTCGGAACGCGTAGAACAACATCAAAATTAAGAATCATACTCCAAACCAAATCGAATCAACTTACGAACTTCAAGTTCTTCCAACTTGCTCGGAACGCGTCGAATCATGCTTAAACTACTCGTAATGACACCAAATTTTGTGTGCAAGTCTTAAATCACCATACAAAGCTATTACCAAGCTCGAAATCCCAAAAAGACCTCGATAACATCAAAACCTACTTCAACCCAAATGTAAAGCACTTTCAAACCTTTAATACGCCATCTTTCAACTTTAGTTTCTGAAACGCTCCCGGGTCACCCAAAACCCGATCCGAACATATGCCCAAGTCCAAATCATCACACAAACCTATTAGAACCATCAGATCCTGGTTCCGAGGTCTTTTAATAAAAAAGTTGACCCAAGTCAAATTTAACCTTTTTTAATCCAAATATTAAGGAACTAAATTTTTCGATTCAACCCGAACTCTTCCAAATCCTGAACTACTTATCCCCGCAAGTCATAAAACAATAAAAGCACATACAGGAAGTCTTATTTAGGGGAGCGGGGACCTAGAATGCAAAACGACTGGTCGGGTCGTTTACATTAATCAATTTATAACAATTCCAAACTTCGCTCGAAAAGTCAATAAAGTCAACCCTCGGGCCCACGCGCCCGGATTCCGAAAATTTTTGAAGATGAACTTTACCCATAATACCATGAATTCAAATATATATTTTATCCTAGTTTCCATGTTCAATTTCGTGGTAAAAATACAAAGATACTAATTTTTAGGTTTTCTACCAAAATTCTAAATTTCTACCAATTTTCATGTTTAAATCCATATATAAACCATGTATTTAACTCATAACATGCGGAAATTACATACCTTGACATGGATGATGAAATTCTTCCCTCCAAGAGCTCCAAAAATCGCCCAACCAAATGAAAATGTGAGAGAAATGGGCTAAGTCTCGGATTAAAAGCATTCCACTGCCCAGCGACTTCCGCACCACCAGACCATTAGCCACACCTGCGGACAAATCCATCTCAGGTGCGGTTCTCCCTAAGCCTAGGCAAATCCGCTTCTGTGGACCAAATTCCGCTCCTGTGTGACCGCTTCTACGGTCCAACCATCGCTCCTGTGCACTCGCATATGCGGAACCCTTCCGCTTCTGTGACTTCAGTCGCCTAGCTCCTTCTGCTTCTGCGATCACTTCTTCGCATCTGCGACTTCACAGATGCAGAATTTTCCTCGCACCTGTGCCCCCAGGTCCCTCCCAACAAATCGCACCTGCGATGGCCCTTATGCACCTGTGTAACCGCACCTGCGGCCACTTCCCACACAGGTGCGATTGCACCAGAACTCAGCTACCTCAACACTTCTTCCAAGTCCAAACTCGCTCCTTTTTCAATTCAATTCACACCCGGGGCCCTCGGGACCCCATCTAGCCATACCAACGCATCCCAAAACATGACATGAAGTTAGTCGAGGCCTCAAATTATGCCAAACAACCTCAAAACTACGAATCGACGATCGAAACCTTTCTTAAAATTTTCAAACATTCAAACTTCGTCGAACGCGTACGAATTATGCTTAAATATCCTGGAATGATGCAAAATTTTGCGTGCAAGTCACAAATCACGATAAGGACCTATTCTAAGGCTCGAAACTTCAAAAGGACATTGATAACACCAAAATTCATTTCAAATCAAACTCAAGAAATTCTTAAACTTCCAAAATAGCAACCTTCTATAATAGACGCCGAAATGCTCTTGGACCACCCGATACTCAACCCGAACATACGCCCAAGTCCGTAATCATGCGAAACTATTGAAACCTTCAAATACCGATTCCGAGGTCATTTACTCAAAAGTCAAACCATAGTCAACTCTTCCAACTTAAAGCTTCCGAATTTAGAATTTTTCTTCCGAAACCACTCCGAACATTCCGAAATTCAATTTTGACCACGCGTACAAGTCATAAAACATGAGTTGAAACTACTCGAGGCCTCAGACCGCCTAATAATGCGCCAGAGCTCAAAACGACAGGTCGGATCGTTGCACTAATTTAGCCTGCCATAAAATAAAAGAACCAATCAAGTAAACAGAAAAACTAGCATTTTCATTCATAACATAGAGTACAAACAAGCCATAGTTATAATAACCCTTGCCAACAAAATTATTATTCTTGGTCAACTCGACCTTATCAGATTCAAAAGAAACCCTCACCCCCACTCTTCCTATTAATCCCATGGAGACCAAATTAGCTCGGATACTAGGAACATGCAGCACATCATTCAATGCCAAAGTTTTGTTATATGTGAGTTTGAGAAGAATTTTGCCGTTTTAAGAACTGGAGTAGTCCTTGAGTCACCAAGACATACAGCTTCTTCCCCTTCCTCAACTCGAGTTTAAGACACAAAGTCTTTTTTGTTAGCACATATGTGCCCAGTAGCACTGGAGTCTAACACCCAATCTTTCACATTGGCCACAAGGTTCACTTAGGAAACAACCGCAACAATTATGTCATCCGCTTTGGCTTCAGTTAGAGTTACTTTAGCCTTAGCGGGATTGTCATTCCCAACCCTTTTCCGATATTGAGTAGCATGGTGGCCAGGTTTGCCACACCCAAAGCAGTTGCCTTTTTTCTTGAAGGTTTGATTGTTGGTTTTGGGCTTATAACCATTTCTTTTATCGCACATGTTGTTTAATTTGTTCTGCCGCTTGTTGTCCTCCACAAGGTTAAGTCTTGTAGCAATCTCCTTTTCTTTGTTAGAAACAGCTTGTTTGCGGTTGGTATTATCAATTATAATGTGCTTGACCAAGTCCTTCAGCGACAATTGCTCGGGTTTGTGCTTCAATTGTTCTTTGTAGTCACTCCAAAATTTGGGAAATTTTTTCATAAGCATACCAGCAACAAACTGTTCGGGCACAGAGATATCTTCAGATTTGAGATCTTCAATCAGCTTGTGATATTCGTTGATTTATGCAGTTATGTCATTGTCCTCCGTCATCTCCCACTTATACCATTTACAAACTTTTGTTTGGTAGCGTCTTCAGCAGTTACTTTGTTATCATTGACTCCCAAATTTCTTTTGCCTCCTTATAGGAAACGTAGACATCGAACAATTCGCGAGAAAGAGTAGAAATTATAGTATGTCTACATACCTTATTAGCATGAACCCATTGATCCATTTGAACTGAAGTTGCTTCAGTTGGCTTAGGACCAGTAAGTGCAAAAGCAACTCCATGCATATCCAAAATAGAATGCACGCGTTCCTGTCAGCCCTTAAAATTATCTCCACCAAAAACTTCAATTTTCGAAACATCAGGAAAAGGTTTGGCATAGGTAATTGGTGATGGAACAACAACAGAAACATTTAGTGCAGTAGGTGTAGTAGCATCAACCGCAATATTAGCAGTGTTATTCTCCATAATAACAACGTGAAAATATCCTTAAGATTATTGTAAAAATATTGGATTATGGAGAATAAGATTTAGCTAGAGGTGTGTCAAGGAGACTGTCCTTAAAGATATTTTGTTCATATCATGATGAATAAAATTAGGCGTATCCCTTCGTATTCAACAAATTCTTTTAATATAAACTAAAAGCAGAAAGAACAAAGATTAACAAAGACAACCCAAGCGAAAAGTTTTTTACTTTTTTCACTTTCTTCCAAGATGAAGACAAACAGGTATATATAGTTAAAAAGGTAGACTATCTGTTCCATATTACAGGCTACTCCAAAGTAGACGATCAGAAACGTCCAAGCCATAAAGGCTAATCCAAATTACAATACGTTAAATCTTAAGCCATTTTGATTGGTATTGACTTTTCTATACTAACGTACAAATCCATACTAATGAGCATTCAATTGTCTGATTTATTTTGTCCCAGTTGAATTCAAAAATTAATTAATTTTCTGTTACAAATATATTTAAAATAATTACTATAATTAAGACTCATTAATATAATAGTAAGAAAATGAATTTAGACATAGTTTTAGAATATATTTTTTTGAGATATCAAAATTATTTTTCTATCAGAGTTAAGATTTGAGAGGAGTCTTAGCTACATGTTTGAACTAATCATCGAGTGAATTCGTGAGAATCATTAGAACATTAAAGTGAATTGAACTAGAATTAGGTCTCGAATAGCCATCTTGCACCTATCCTGTCTCGACCTTTATTTCTCCACTGATTATTTTGGGAGTCCATTACTCAGACGATCACTAAACTATTGAAAATAATGGAGCAAAGTCACTTTTCTTTTAATTGTAACAAGAAAATCACTTAACTATCTATTCATATTCCATAATGATGGTCACTCAGCCAAATTTCTTAATATTTTTTATGGAAAAAACTGAGTTGGCAGTCCACATTAACTTTTTATATTTTTGGCCACATAAAATAATTATCACCCAACAAAAAATAAATCCAACATGATCCATTAAAGGTAAACCAACCTTAAATAAACCTTACTCCTAAACATATCTCTCTTCCAAAAATCTTTGTACCAATTATTATTTTAGAAAATTCTCCTCTTTTTCTCTCAAGTAGATGAACTTTTCGTGGTTTCTTTATACAACACTGAACCTTTCAGCATCGAAAATAGTTACTCTCTGTTTTAAATTAGACAAGGTACTTCTTTTTTTACTCTGTTTCAAAATAAATGACATATTTCTAAATTTTGAAATACTTCAATTTTAAACTCTTCATTTTATCCATTTTATCCTTAATGAGAAGCTTTTATAACCACACAAATGTCACGGCCCCACAAAGTTTTTACCCCTTAAGCTTTTAAGACCATAAATTTTAAAAAGTACCCCCAATTTTTTCCTAAATTCCGTACCGAATCAAATTACCTCATCTAAATTGAATCGAAGAAATTACTTAATAAGATCATATATCATAGTCCAATTAATACTATTCAGAGAAAGTAAAACTATCAACTTTCCATGACTCATTTGATTCCTTGGATATTATTTTGGTTCCACCATTGTGTCTCTTGTTCTCTTATTTTTTTCTCTTTAAAAAAATAATGGGCACGAAGGAGAGAAATAGGGATGCTTCTACATAAAGTAGTGAGAAAATTTTCTTTTAAAAGATAGGACATGAATGTAATAAATAAAGGCAGGATACCTAGGCGGCTACTTAAACTTAGCTCGTTTTTTTAATTTGCTACCTCAAACTGGCCCTATACCTATTGGCTATCTGACTTTATTGACTTATTTGTCTATTAAATACTGCTCACTTACCTGGTACAAAAATCTCAGCGCGTGTAAAAAAATTCTTCCGACGTGTATTGCTACCCAATTAAGAAAAAGCCACGTGTTTTTGTTTTTCACATTAGATCCACCTCAAAATCTTGATCATTCTACATTAACTCCACCCCAATTAGATACCTCATTCACAAAGTAAAAAACCTAAACCATCTTCATCTCTCTTCTAAATGCTCTCTATCAGAGAATAACTTTTTCTTCTTATTAGGGTTAATGGTTAGTGATTTCGTTTCCTTTATCACAAAATAGCTTCAATTTCTAATTCAGAGGTCGATTAGGATTCATAATAGTTAAAAGTCGAAGTGAATTAGGGATGGTAGACGAAGCTACTGGTTCGTGGACTACTATTGTAAGAGGAGCTACTAGTTTGTGGACTACTGCTGCTTGTGGGGAAGAAAACAAGACGCATAAGCTCTCTTTTAACCTTCTTTATTGTCATATTCTGATTTAGGGTATTATTGAAATTTGGTCGCAAAAATAGTCTGTTTGTGTGTGCATGTGATACTATATTTTATCAGTGATGGAAGAATTTATATCCAATAATTTTCACCATAGTCACGATCCAAATTTCCCTCTGTAGGATGTCGTGATGACACCTAGTCTCTATAACTAGGTAAGCCTAATAATTATGCGGAGTAACAGAATATAAAACTGAACTCAAACCTCAACAAATGAAATATATAAAAACTGCGATTCAAAATAATTACAACTCCCAAAACCCGATAGAAATAAGTCACAAGATCTAAAGAGAAATACTAAGTGTCTCCATACATCAAAGTCTAAGGAAACTAAGGAAGAAAACAGCACAATAAGGATAGAGGAGGGCTCCGAGGTCTGCGGACGTTGGCAAAAGTACCTTGAAGTCTCCACGCATGGCTATCTCACTGGTATTTGGCCTGGTAGGAAGAACCTGGATCTGCACAAAAAGATGCGTAGAAGTGTAGTATGAGTACACCACAACGGTACCCAGTAAGTGCCAAGGAAGCAGGTAATTCAACTAAGCATGTTGCACAATTGCAAGTAAGAGTTAAGACACGTAGACATGCGACATTAGGCTAAACATGATGACTACACACGCTAGAACAACTCAGTTAAGGAATTAAAAGAAAACTACTCAGCAAGAACTAGATTTTTTAACATTTAACCTGAGTATGCACTCGTCACCCTGCGTACACGGCTTCCACGTATTGCAAAGACCATAACAGTACCAAAACCTAAGGGGGAGTTTCCCCCAGACATGGTTAGACAAGTCATTTAGCTCAAATCTCGCTCAATCAGTCAATAGAATGCCTTTCCATCGATTTTCCGACTCTGAACGGCCCAAATCTAGCCAAAAGCAATTACATACTATAAATATAAATACAAGAAACTAATCTAAATAATGAAATTATGACCTTAACTAGGAAATTAGAAAATCGCCCCAAAAGGTCGACCCCGGCCCACGTCTCAGAATCTGGTAAAAGTCACAAAATACGAACACACATTCGATATCGAGTTCACCAATACCAAAACTACCCAAATCCGATACAAAATTCTTGATCAAAACCTCAAAATTCAGCCTAAGGATTTTTTCACATTTCTCACAAATTTATCAACCCAAATCCTTAATTAAATGAAGAATAAATGATATCTTAGTGGAGATTAATCAAAAACAAGTCAAGAATCCTTACCCAAAAGTTTTCTCTGAAAATGTGAAATTTCTCCTCAATCCGAGCTCTCTAGGTTCAAAAATGGAGAATGAAATCAAACCCTCGGACTTGGCCCTTTTCTGCCCAGCGATTGCACTTCTGCATGCTCTCAGTCGCACCTGCGATGCCGCACCTGCAAAAACCATCGCAGGTGTGGATTCCACTTAGCCCCCATCTGTTACGAACCTCTCGCTTCTGCGACCATAGCCCAGGCCAACCCATCCGCTTCTGCGGTCTTGCCTCCGCATCTGCGGACGCGCAGATGCGGGCCTTGCCTCACACCTGTGATCCAACTAGGCCAAGCCAGCGTCGCTTCTGTGGCCAAATGCTCGCTTTTGCGAGTCCGCTTCTGCGAGACTCTGACCGCATCTGCGGTCTCAGCTGGGCAGTCCAAATTTCGCTTCTGCGGCTCGATGGATGCTTCTACGGTGCCGCACCTGTGGCCCAAAATGCGCAGGTGCGATTGCACCAGACACGGCAATGCTTCAGCTATGCACCAAGTCCAATTTTGTTCCGGATTCATGTCTGAATCACACCCGGGGCCCTCGGGATCCCATCCGAATATACCAACAAGTCCTAAAATATTATACGGACTTAGTCGAGCCTTTAAATCACATCAAACAATGCTAATAATACGAATTGCACATCGATTCAAGCCTAATGAATTTTAGAAGATCAAACTTCTACATCGAAACCTATCAAATCAAGTCCGATTGACCTCAAATTTTGCACACAAGTCATAATTGATATTATGAAACTATTCCAACTTCCGAAATCGAAAACCGACACCCCGATATCAAAAAGTTCACTCCCGGTCAAACTTTCCAAAAATCATCCAATTATCCAACTTTCACCAATTGACGCCGAAATGACCTATGGACCTGCAAATCAACATCCGAACACGCTCCTAAGACCAAAATCGCCCTATGGAGCTATAGGAACCGTCGAAGCTCCATTACAAATTTGTCTTCACACAATTCGAGCTATGGTTAATTCGTACGACTTAAACTTCCATTTTAAGGACTATGTATCCCATTTCATTCTGAAACCAAAAACCAAACCTCCCGGCAAGTCACGTAACCACATAATGAAATAGAGGGAGCAATAAATAGGGGTTCGGGCTAATACTCTCAAAACAACTGGCCAGGTCGTTACATCCTCCCCCTCTTAAAACAAACGTTCGTCCTCAAACGAGTATAGAGACATACCTGAAGTGGTGAAAAGATGAGACGGCTGCGCATATCATGCTCGGTCTCCCAAGTCACCTCCTCGACTGGATGACCCCTCCACTGAACTTTTACTGAAGTGATGTTCTTTGACCTCAACTTTCGAACCTGCCTGTCCAAAATAGCCACAGACTCCTCAACATAAGATAGATCCTTGTCCAACTGGAATGAGCTGAATTCTAACACATGAGACAGATCGTCGTGATACTTCCAGAGCATGGAAACGTGGCTGGATGAACTGCAGAGAGACTAGGTGGTAGTGCAAGTCTGTAAGCCACTTCTCCAACCCTCTCAAGAATCTCAAAAGGCCCGATATATCTAGGGCTCAACTTTCTCTTCCTCCCGAACCTCATAACACCCTTCATGGGCGAAACCCCGAGCAAGACCCGCTCCCCAACTATGAATGCAACGTCGTGAACCCTTCGATCCGCATAACTCTTCTGCCTGGGCTAGGTTGTACAAAGTCGATCCTGAATCAATTTAACCTTTTCCAAGGCATCCTGAACCAAGTCTATACCCAATAGCCTAGCCTCGCTCGACTCGAACCAACCCACTGGAGACCGGCACCGTCTACCATACAAAGCCTCATACGTGGCCATCTGAATGCTCGCCTGATAACTGTTGTTGTAGGGAAACTCCACAAGTGGCAAGAACTGATTCCAAGCACTCCCAAAATCCATCACATACGCACGAAGCATGTCCTCCAATATCTGAATGATGCGCTCCGACTGTCTGTCCGTCTGAGGGTGAAATGTTGTACTCAACTCCACTCGAGTACCCAGCTCATGATGTATGGAACGCTATGAAGCCTAAAGATCTTGCGAATGTAAACCTGAGCCAGCTGCTCCAAAGAGTAATTAATAACCACAGGAATGAAATGACCTGACTTGGTCAATCTATCCATAATTACCCAAACAGCATCGAACTTCCTCTGCGTTCGTGGGAGCCCAACAACGAAATCCATAGTGATCTGCTCCCATTTTCACTCTGGAATCTCTAGCTTTTGAAGTAGTTCACCTGGCCGCTGATGCTCATACTTCACCTGCAAACAATTTAGGCACCTAGCTACGTATTCCACTATGTCCTTCTTCATTCTCCTCCACCAATAATACTGCCTCAAGTCCTGATACATCTTTGCGGCACCTGGATAAATGGAGTACAGTGAACTGTGAGCCTCTTGGAGAATCAACTCAAGCAAGCCATCTATATTAGGCACACATAGCCTACCCTGCATCCGTAATACACCTTCATCTCCAATAGTGACTTCCTTGGCATCACCGTGTCCTTAAGGACAAGTAGATGGGGGTCATCATACTGACGCCCTCTGATCTGATCATAAAGAGAAGATTGAGAAACCACACAAGCCAAAACCCTGCTCGGCTCGGAAATATCCAATCTAACAAACTGGTTGGTCAAGGCCTGAACATCCAAGGCTAATGGCCTCTTTGATACTGGTAGATATGCTAAACTTCCCAAACTCTCTGCCTTGCGACTCAAGGCATTGGCCCCACATTGGCTTTCTCGGGATGATAGAGAATGTTGATGTCATAATCCTTAAGCTACTCCAACCACCTCTGCTGCCACAAGTTAAGATCCTTCTGTTTGAATAGATGTTTTAGACTCCGATGATCGGTGTAGACCTCACAAGGGACACTATACAAATAGTGCTACCAGATCTTCAAGGCATGAACAATAGCTACTAACTCGAGGTCGTGGATAGGATAGTTCTTCTCATGCACCTTCAGCTGTCTAGACGCGTAGGCAATCGCATCAGAATACACCGTATAGGACCCCAAACTAGTAGGCAACACTAACACTAGGGCTGTAGTTAAACCAGTCTTGAGCTTTTGAAAGCTCTCCTCACACTTCTCGGTCGACCTGAACGGAGCATCCTTCTGGGTCAATCTGGTCATAGGTGTTGCAATAGATGAGAAATCCTCTATGAATCGACAAAATATCCTGCCAATCCAAGAAAACTCCGGATCTCCGTAGCTGAGGACGGTCTGGGCCAACTCTGCACTACTTCAATATTCTTTAGATCTACCTTGATCCCCTCACTCAATACTACATGACCCAAAAATGCCACTGAATCTAGCCAAAATTCACACTTCAAAAATTATGCATACAACTTCTTTTCTCTTAAGGTCTGAAACAAAGTCCTCAGGTGCTTCTCATGATCCTCTCGACTCCAGGAGTACACCAGAATGTTGTCAATAAATACAATGACGAACGAGTCAAGATACGGCTGAAATACACTGTTCATCAAGTTCATGAATGTTGTTGGGGCGTTGGTCAGCCAAAAAGACATCACAAGGAACTCGTAATGACCATACCGAGTCCCAAAAGCAGTCTTCGGGATATCTAGCACCCGAATCTTCAACTGATGATAGCCTGAATTCAAGTCAATCTTAGAGAACACTCTGCCACCCTAAAGCTGATCAAATAGGTCATAAATACGTGGCAATAGATACCTACTCTTCACTGTAACCTTTTTCAACTGGCGATAGTCAATGCACATTCGCATAGAACCATCATTCTTCTTTACAAACAAGACAGGAGCACCCCAAAGTGACACACTGGGCCAAATGAATCCCTTATCGAGCAACTCTAGCAACTGTTCCTTTAACTCTTTCAACTCTTTTGGGGCCATACAATAAGGTGGAATAGAAATGGGCTGAGTTCCTGGTAACAAATCAATGCCAAAGTCGATATCTCTATCGGGCGACATGCCCGGGAGATCCGCCGAGAATACATCTGAATAGTCCCTCACTAACGGAACTAACTCGACGGTAGGAGTATCAACACTAACATCCCTCACATATGCCAGATACACATCACACCCCTTCTCAACCATTCGTTGAGCCTTATGAAATAAGACAACCCTGCTAGGAACATGATCTAAGGTACCTCTCCACTCTAGCCGTGATAGACCTAGCATAGCCAACATCACTGTCTTGGAGTGACAATCAAGGTTATCGTAATAGGGTGACAACTAGTCCATGCCCAAAATAACAACGAAATCTACCATACTAAGCAATAATAAATCAGCTTTGGTCTCAAAACCACTAAGAACAATCAAACACGATCGATACACACAGTCAACAACAATAGAATCACCCACGTGTGTAGATACATAGACAGGAGAACACAGAGAATTACGGGATACACCCAATTACGGAGCAAAATAAGATGACACATAGGAATAAATGGAGCCTGGATTAAATAAGATTGATGCATCTCTATGCCAGACCGGAACAATACTTGTGATGACAGAATCAGATGCAACTACCACTGTCCTAGCAGGAAGGGCATAATATCTTCCATGGCCTCCTCCTCTAGGGCGACCTCTACCTATCCGACCTCCACCTCTAGTTGGTTGTGGATATGGGGTAGCAGTTGGTGCTGTAACCATAGCTTGGGGACCCAGTAGAGCACACGGTGCCTGAGTGGTCTGTGGAGGTGCACCCCTCCTGAGTCTGGGGTAAACCCTCACCATATGACGGGTATCACCATATTCAAAACAAGAGCTTGGAGGACGTGGCTGTTGCGACTGGCTCGGGCCTCATCGGCTGGATTGACCACGGGAAGCACCCCATGCAGGAGGTGCACTAGATAATGGCGGTGCATAATAAAGAGCCTGGGCCTAGGAGTGGCCGAAGCGCCGCTGGCGGCTGAAAGTGCTGAATAAACAGGGCAACCCACATAGCACCTACCCTGACGAGCTGCAACTAGGGCACGAGTACCACTATATGAGCAGACTCTCTAGACCTCTTGGCCTCTCTCTCCCGAGTCAACATACCCTCTAATCTCCTGGCGATCCCCACCGCCTGCTGGTATGCGATGTCCATCTCCAACTCTCGGGCCATGCTAAATTTGATACTAGGCTGATCCCCTCAATAAATCGACGAACCCGCTCCCGAACAGTAGCAACCAAGGCTGGTGCATGCTTGACCAAATCACTGAACCGGACTGCATACTCTGACACGGTCATAGAACCCTGGCACAACTGCTCAAACTCTGTGTGCCATGCATCTCTGAGACTCTAGGGGACATACTCCCTCAAGAACATATTTGAGAACTGAGTCCAAGTGAATGAAGTTGTCTCGGCCGGACTACCCAACTCATATGCTAGCCATCACTGATAGGTCGCTCCTCTAAGCTGGAACGTAGTGAAAGAAACCCCACTAGACTTCGCAACACCCATAGTATGGAGGATATGGTAGCACTCCTCAAGAAAACCCTGGGCATCCTCTGACACCAAGCGACTAAAAGCAGGGGAGTGATACTTCTTGTACCTCTTGAGCCTGAGCTGCCCCCCCCCCCTCCCCAGAAATGTTGCCCTAACCTCGGGCTAAACTGGAGTTATCGACTGCATCGGTTTGACCTTAGGAACCTAGTCGACCTAGACCCGCTGCTCTAGGGTACGGGCGGCGGGAGTCTATCCTCCCCTGGCCTGAGATGTGGCAGGAGCAAGTGGTATCAATCCTGCCTGAGCCAAGGTGCTGAACAAGCTCAAAAACTGGGGGAGAGTCTCCTGGAGGGATGGTGCAGTAACAGGCATCTCAGGTGCCTGCCCCCCAACTAGAGCTACTGGTGGCTCCTCTGTAATAGCTCGTGCGGGCGCTCTAGCTGCACCACGTGGACGTCCTCGGCCTCTACCCAGCCCCGGCCTCTTGCGGCTCTAGCAAGGGTGCACGTGTGTCTGGTCATCTGATCCAGCTGTACGTGTCCTCACCATTTATGAGAGAACAGAAAGACAGAAATTTAGAATCCAAAGTCAAAATCTCGCACAATAAGGAATCAAAGAAGTGAACCTTTTCCCAACAGTTCCATAGCCTCCCAAAGATAAGTACAGACGTCTCCGTATCGATCCGCGAGACTCTACTAACCTGCTTGTGACTCATAACACCCATGAACCTAGAGCTCTGAAACCAACTTTTCACGACCCAAATTTCCCTCCGTAGGATGCCATGACGGCACCTAGTCTCTATGACTAGGTAAGCCTAACAATGTGCGAAATAAAAGAATATAAAACTAAACTCAAACCTCAACATATGAGATATATAAAAACTATGATTCAAAATAATTACAACTCCCAAAACCCAGTAGAAATAAGTCACAAGCTCTAACGAGAAATACTAAGTGTCTCTATACATTAGAGTCTAAGAAAAATAAGGAAGAAAACAACTCAATAAGGATATGGGGGGCTCCGAGGTCAGTAACTTGAAGTCTTCATGCATGGCTATCTCACTGGTATATGGCCTGGTAGGAAGAACCTGGATCTGCACCAAAATATGTGCAGAAGTGTAGTATGAGTACACCACAACAGTACCTAGTAAGTGCCAAGCCTAACCTCGGTAGAGTAGTGACGAGGTCAGGTCAGGGCCCTACTAGAATAAAAGGGAAACAAAGCAGAAGATATAACAATATAATGAAATGACTGAGAATTGAAACAATGAGAAATTACAAAAAGGTAACAACACAGCAAATACAGGTAAACAATAAGGGCGCTCCCGAGGTACCGCCTCGTAGTCCCAAATGTAAATACACAACAGGTGGAGCTCCCGAGGTACAGCCTCGTATTCCCAAAAGTAAATATGCAACAGGGGTGCTCCTAAGGTACTGCCTCGTAGTCCCAAAGTAAATACATAATAGGGGGAGCTCCCGAGGTACCGTCTCGTGGTCCCAAAAGTAAATATGTAACAAGGGTGCTCCCGAGGTACCGCCTCGTAGTCCCAAAAGTAAATACACACTCATAACCTATGGAACAACGAATATACAGCAAGGAATCCTACAGTCAGTAGGAAAGTCATACCACTGAACATTGGATTATATACAACCTCGTGAACATTATTTTAACTGAATACGAAATCAAGGAAACAGGTAATTCAACTAAGCATGTTGCACAAATTGTAAGTAAGAGTTAAGACACGTAGACATGCGACATTAGGCTAAACATGATGACTACACATGCTAGAACAACTCGGTTAAGGAATTAAAAGAAAACTACTCAGCAAGAACCGGATGTTACAATAGTTAACCCGAGTACGCACTGGTCACCTTGCGTACACGGCTTCCACGTATTTCAAATACCATAACAGTACCAAAACCTAAGGGGAAGTTTCCCATACACAAGGTTAGACAAGTCACCTACCTAAAATCTCGCTCAATCAATCAAAAGAATGCCTTTCCCTTGATTTTTCGACTCCAAACAGTCCAATCTAGCCAAAAGCAATTACATTCTATGAATATAACTATAAGAAACTAATCTAAATAATGAAATTATGACATTAACAAGGAATTAGAAAATCGCCCCAAAAAGTCGACACGGGCCCACGTCACGGAATCGGGTAAAAGTCACAAAATATGAACACCCATTCAATATCGAGTTCACCCATACCAAAATTACTCAAATCCAATATAAAATTCTCGATCAAAACCTCAAAATTCGGCCTAAGGATTTTTCTACCTTTTTCACAAAATGTCTCAACCTAAATCCTTAATTAAATGAAGAATAAATGATATCTTAATGGAGATTAATCAAAAACAAGTCAATAATTCTTACCCAAATGTTTCCTCTAAAAGACTCTCAAAATTTCGCCTCAATCCGAGCTCCCTAGGTTCAAAAATAGAGAATGAAATCAAACCCTCGAATTTGGCCCTTTTCTTCCCAGCGATTGCGCTTTTGCGGGCTCACAGTCGCACCTGCGATGCCTACCTGGGAAATACCCATCACAGGTGCGGATTCCACTTATGTCCAGGCTTTTCGCTTCTACGGACCAGGGCTCACACCTGGGAGCCCGCATCTGTGACGAACCTCCCGCTTCTGCGACCACAGCCAAGGCTGGCCCATCCGCTTCTGCGATCGTGCCTCTGCATCTGTGGACGCGCAGATGTGGTTCTTACTTTGCACCTGCAATCCAGCTGGGCCAAGCCAAAGTCGCTTATGTGGCCAATGCTCGCTTCTGCGGGACTCTGACCGCATCTGCGGTCTGAACTGGGCAGTCCAAATGACGCTTCTCTTACTCGATGAACGCTTGTGCGGTGGCGCACCAGCGCATATTGAGCCGCAGGTGCGATTGCACCAGACACGGCAATGCCTTAGCTATGCACCAAATCTAATTTTGTTCCGAATTCAAGTCCAAATCACACCCGGGGCTCCCGGGACCCCGTTTGAATACGCCAACAAGTCCTAAAATATTATACGGACTTCTATATTTGACGTCAAAATCTATCAAATCAAGTCTGATTGACCACAATTTTTGCACACAAGTCATAATTGATATTACGGACCTACTCCAACTTCCAGAATCAGAAACCGACCCCGATATCAAGAAGTCCGCTCCCGATCAAACTTTTCAAGAACCATTCAATTTTTCAACTTTCGCCAATTGACACCGAAATGACCTACGGACCTCCAAATCAACATCCAGACATGCTTTTAAGACCAAAATCACCCTACGAAGCTGTAGGAATCGTTGAAACTCCATTTCAAAGTCGTATTCACACAATTCGAAGTACGGTAACTCTCTACGACTTAAACTTCCATTTCAAGGACTATATGTCCCATTTCACTCCGAAACCAATAACCAAACCTCTCGGAAAGTCATGTAATCACATAATGAAATAGAGGGAGCAATAATTAGGGGTTCGGGGCTAATACTCTCAAAATAACCGGCCAGGTCGTTACAACCATGGGGAGACATGTACCTTTGGTCGATTCCCAAAGTATATTGGGGAAAGGAATGTTATATCTTTTTCTATTGATAAAGATACATTTTCTGTGGCTAAGCTTTGTTCCTGTATGAAAGACTTAGGGTATGTCTCAGTGGGTGGTCTTTTTCATTTTGACTCAAAACGTTCAAAAATTTTGCGCTTGAACAGTGACTCTCAACTATTAGAGCTTATTAGTGACTTAAAGCATGGAGACATTTTGGACATACATGTGCAGCATGAAATAGATAACCCTGCGATAGCCTATGTGGGCTTAGTTGTTGGGCCTAATGTAGCTGAAACTGGCTCAAAATGTGTCTGGTCCAGTAGTTGGGTCAAGGGATCCTACTAGTGAGCCTTTTATATAGAAAGTGGTCGAAGGTGGGATTTGGGATACCTAGAAGATGTTGGAATAGTGGAAGGGGCAGACATATATGGGGAAGAACTGGAGGAACTTCCTGTTGCTGTTGATACCTTTGAAGATCTAAATATGGATTTGACTGATTCTGAGCTTGAAAGTGACTCGGAATTAGAGGCTCTTCCTGAAGAGGATAACACTGATGTTGATGATGAATTGAGGGCCTTTAGAGATGAAATAAAATCTAAAAAGGCTGCCAATAAGCCCAGTTTAATGAGAAAAGAAAGGCTGCTAAGAATGATAAGCAAAGAAGAAAGAAAACTGCAGATGCTGAAGAGGTTATTTTGGGGGAAGCCGGAATATATAGAGGATTAAGAACAAGGCTGCCAAGTATATTGGTAAATTAGGAGGGGATGAAGAATACATTAATAGTTCAGACATAGGTAGTGATGATAGCTAAGATGAGTTATATCCAGACACTGAAGAAGATGTTGACTTTCCTAGAAGAAGGAAAAGCAACAAGATAAGGTTTGATCCAGATTGTGAAGTCGCCATATTTGAACTTGGCATGATATTTGAAAATGCAGAGGTATTAATGATGTTGAATGAATAGAATAATGGAAAGTGCTTCTGAAGATACATGCAAGGGGCCATGATTTCCAGTAAGAGAACCAACAGAACTAGCTGATGTTGGATGAGGAGTTAGAGGACAAAAGAAACAAAAACAAACTGAATATGGGTTATATGTAGACCCTGAAATATCAAGGACAATATTCAATGTAAGTAAACCATGACTTTTTTAATTTACCAGAGTGTGATGCTTACAATTGGTACTGATTAAGTGTAATTATTTAGGTGATTTCAGCCTGGTACAACTGGTGAAATACTTATCATGGGTGGAACTTCTTTTACGAGTGCATCTGGTACCAATATTGACATTGGCTTTAAACCACATGGCCTGAAATGGAATGGAATAAAGGCAGTAACAACTGCCCAGCTACAACAGATTAGAGTGTCAACTATATGAAGCAACACACAACACCTCCATAAAAGAGGAACAAGTGACAAGTAGTTTGTGTAGGAACGTCTTTATTTTAGTCAATATTTTGGATGTTGTAGGTGTTTAAAATAGCCGGACTTAGTAGGCCAATTCAAACTTTTATTTTGTCTATGTAACCTACTTGGCTGACTAGTTTTTTGTGTCTATGTATTCTGCCTTGGCTGACTAGTTTAACTTATTTTGGAGCTCATTATAATGAGCTATATATCTACTGCATTTGTCATTATTCATTATCATTGTTATTGGAAATTATCACCATCAAGAATTACAAAACCAATACAAGCTGAAAACTTCTGTCAAAATAGAGCATAAAATTTAACCCGAATATTCATATTAATGATGAATTTATTCAGTACACAATTGAAGGCAAAATTGCAAATTACATTTACCCCAAGTAGATAGCCTTAGAACCATCCCATAATACATACCAATACTCTACAATAAACTAAGTAGAATCCTTAAACCAAGTCCAGATTATGTAAACAATAAGTACAACAATTATCCACTTTGACCGAACCCTCTATTTTTCATTGGTATTAACTTTCTTCAAAAGACCAAATATCACTTTTTTTGTTGCTCCGAAATGTGATCATCGTGCCACCTAAATAATTTGCATGAACCAGGAGCCTACAATAAAGAATAGATTTAGGCTATCAAAAGAATAGATTCGCATTGCGATTTGAGGAGGGTTTAAAGATATAGGCTATCAATAAAATAGAAAAAATACACTTACTTTGCCCAGGTGGCAGGAGTAGAACCTACGACCTAGGTTTTTATCAGTCCAATGATGTTTGAAACAATTCAACACGTCCACATCAGCAGAAACATACTATTTTTTCACAATCTGATGGTAGGATTTGAGCTCTATAATTGTTGTCTAAGAAGAGAGTAGAAAATGAGAAAAAATTAGGGCTTTAATGAGAAAAGAACAAGATTTTATGCTGGGAGTAGGCCTACTATGGCAGATTTACAAAGAGAGAAGATGAGATAAATTAGGTCTCTTTCTTCAGCAATATTCGAAGAGAGAAGAAAGAGAAAAAAACGAATTTAGGATTATATGTTGGTGGGTTTATAAAAGGGGATGAGATAAAATTATTGTTTTTTACCGTAATAAAGCCATGTCAGCCTAAAGATTACTATTTCACGCGCTCAATATAAGTGGCCCTCACGTTTTGTGTCGGGTAAGTGTAACGACCCGACCAGTCGTTTTGAGCTCTAGCGCATCTTTCAGTGGTTTGAGGCATTGAGTAGCTTCACTTCAGGTATTATGACTTGTGCGTGTGGTCATAATTGAATTTCGGGAAGTTCGGAGTTGATTCGGATGGAAAATTCTAAATTCGGAAGCTCTAAGTTAGAAGAATTGACCAAGGTTTGACTTTTGAGTAAATGACCTCGGAATCGAAATTTGAAGGTTCCAATAGGTTTGTATGGAGATTTCGAACTTGGGCATATGTTCGGGTTGACTATCGGGTGGTCCAGAAGCATTTCGACGCTTATTATGGAAGGTTAGCATTTTGAAGGTTTAAGAATTTTATAAGTTTGGTTTGAAGTAGATTCTGATGTTATCGACATCCGTTTGAGGTTTGGAGCCTTGGAATAGAATCATATTGTGATTTGTGACTTGTACGTAAAATTTGAAGTCATTCCGGATTAATTTGGTAGGTTTCGGCACAAGATATAGAATTTGGAAATTTGAAAATTTATAAGTTGATTCGAGGCGCGTTTCATAATTTCAACGTTGTTTGGCGTGATTTGAGGCCTCAACTAAGTTCATATTATATTTTGGGACATGTTGGTATATTTAGTTAAGGTCCTGAGGGCCTTGGGTGGATTTCAGATGGTTAATGGATTGATTATTGGACTAAGGAAATGCTGGAATTTTTCTAGTTGCTGGTGCGATCGCTTCTGCGGAAGCTGGGTAACAGAAGCGACATTACAGAAGCAAGAATCGAATCGCAGAAGCGAGAAAGGCTGGTTGGGGAAGGCTTCGCAGAAGCGGAAAATGAAACGCTTTTGCGGCCTCGTAGAAGCAAGAGAGTGGTCGCATAAGCGAGCTGGAGTGCAGAGGCGACTATGGCTTTGCACCTGCAGTTGCACAGAAGCAGGAAGGAGTCCGCAAGTGTGATGGGGCTGCTGACCAGTGGACTTAGTTTAGTAGATGCGCATTTGTGGTCGCAGATGCAAAGATTCGGTCCGCAGAAGCAAAACTATGCAAAACATAAGGGATCGACCTTGGTCATTTCGTCATTTTTATTTGGGACTTTAGAGCTCGAGTTTTGGGCGATTTTGAGGCGTTTTCATCATGCAACACAAGGAAAGTAATTTTTCACTTGTTATGAACTAAATCTAAGATTTATATGTGGATTTAAGGAGGAAAATTTTGGGAAAATTATGGATTTTAATAGGAAACCTAGAACTGATAATTTTAGATTTTGACCATGATTTTGGAAATAGAATAAGGAATAAGTTATATATTTTAGTTCATAATGTTATGGGTAAAGTTTATCTTCAAAAATTTTGGAATCCAGGCGCATGAGCCCAAGGTTGACTTTGTTGGCTTTTCAGCGGAGTTGGAAATCATTATAAATTATTATATTATGCGTATTGGGATATATTTTGATTGGTTTGCACGTTGTTTGACTAGTTTTGGAATGATGGCCATCGGTTCGAGGTGTTAGAGAGACGTTGGAGCCGGTTAGGGAATTTCGGAGCGAGGTAAGTCTCCTGTCTAACCTTATGAGGAGGAAACTATCCCCTAGGTGATGTATTTGATATGTGCTACTTGTTGCGGGGGCTACGTACACACAAGGTGACGAGAGTCCATACGTAGCTAGATTCATGTTATGTCTGGGTAGATTTAGGTTCCCGCCATGCTATAGTTGTACTATCTGAGTTGCCCCTTGCCTATTAAATTCCTTTATTTTACATTACAACTTGAGACTAGACTTGCATAGAGTGATAGACTTTCTATTGTAGAGATTTGACGAGCTTCATGATTAGCCACGGAATAATTGTGCTCCTCTTACGAATTTCTCCCGTGTTATGTGTTTTCACGGAAAGGTTTTTCTTAAAATTTACAACTCACACGTTTATTCGTGATTGGGGTCAACGACCCGTATAAAGCTTCTTATTCTAATGGGATTGGGCCGTTCGCTTCGGCAGTATCATACTCTCATGGGAGCGGGCCGTTCGCATCGGCAGTCTAATAGATGCATCTATGGTTTGTGCAGTTCGACCCTCAGTAGTGCACACATTATGATGGGATCGGGCCGTACGCCTCGACATTTTTATAAAAATACTCTTATAGAATCGTTCGTAATATTTGACAAGAAGCCAGCGTATCTGTGAGTTTTTCTGATTTGAATTGTGACGACCTATCTGGTGAGGTTTATTATATATATACTCTGGTGGAGGAGTTAACTGCTAATTGAGAGCTTGAGTTTATTGTTGAGAGGAGGATTGTGCCACGTATTTATACTTGTTTATTTCGTTTATTTATTCTGCCTCACATCTGTTTACTTCTAGTATATCTATCTTATTGGACCACTAGTAAGTGTCGATATCGATCCCTCGTCACTACTTCGCTGGGGTTAGGCTAGATACTTACCGGGTACGCATTGATCTATGTACTCATGCTACACTTGTTGCACTTGTTGTGCAGGTATATATATGTTTTCGGTGGTCCTCTGGGTGCAAATGCGTGGCTTTTGTAGGGACTTTACGGTGAGCTGCATTTCCTTGTTATGATCCGCAGCATACAGAGTCTCCATCAAAGTTAATTATTTTTCCCCGTCTGACTTGTGTTCCAGACGGTTGTTGTATTATTATTGTACTCCTTAGTAGATGCCTATGCACTTGTGACACCGAATTTTGGGGGTTCCTACTGGTTGTTCATTATTGTAGTTCATGTAATTATTAACATTTCACCTTGAAAATTATATTTTTATACCGGAATTGGAAAATAAAATCATGGGTTTTGCACGAATACCAGCTCTTATACTATTTGATTAACGGGAATTATGAATTTAAAGTAATCAAAATGAGTAATTAAGTTGATAGAGCACCGTTGGTTTGCCTGATGGCGGCGTTTGGCGCCATCACGATCTATAGTGAATTTTGGATCGTGACAGTAAGTGAGCAGTATTTAATAGAGACATAAGTCAATAAAGTCATATAGCCAATAGGTACATGGCCAAATTGAGACAGCAAATTAAAAGAATGAGCCAAGTTTAAGTCTAGGTATTCTGCCAATAAATAAACTATAATGCAAGATTAAGCAAATAAAAAAATAAAGAAAAACAGTAACTGGTTTTATTAGTATGATGCATTACAAAGTCCGATGGTCCAAGCGAAGAAGAAAACGGTTATATAATATAATGGGTCCAAGAGTTTCTGGAAGAAAAATGCGTTTAGGAGTAAAAGTTTATTTCGGGTGGTGTTGTCTTTAATAGTCAGGTTGGATTAATTTTTGTTTGGATGATAATTATTTTATGTGGTAAAAAATATAAAAAGTCTATGTGGATTGTCAAGTCAGTTTTTTCCACCGAAAATATTAAGAAATTTAATTGAGTGATCATGAAAGTGCAATAAGGATAATTGTTGATTTTTTTGTTATAAATAAAAGAAAAGTGACTTTACTCCATCATTTCCGATAGTTCAGTGGTCATATAAGTAATGAACTCATTATTTCGGTGTTGCTCAATTCTTGTCTTTCTGTATTGCTTTAGTTTTCATGATTTAATTTTAGTTGTTAATTATCCCAACCAAAGTGTTAATCATCCTGAATAGTGTTAAGCTAGAAATTACTTGAACATTATTTAAATCAAATTCGTGTGGAGACGATAATTAAACTCGCGTGCATTAATTTCATATTGTGTTTTGCGCTCGTTAGACACCGTGATCCATCAGTCGAACAAGAATTAAAAAAGGGCAGTCCGGTGCACGAAACATACCTTTCATGTAAAGTCCGTAGAAGGGTCGCATCCCAGGGAGTATGATGTAGACAGCCTACCCTAATGCAAGCATTAGTGGTAGGGGTATGATGTAGACAGCCTACTCTGATGCAAGCATTAGTGGCTGATTTCACGGCTCGAACTCGTGACATATAGATCAGATAAAAATAACTTTATTGTTGCTTCAAGATTCCCCATCTCGTACAAAAGTTACTCTAATTGAATCATTTTAGAATTAGCACTTAAGCATAACGTGGAAAGCAGAAAAAAGCAATAGTGCTGACATTAAACTAATAAATTAGAAACAGTGTCCAAGAATGTACTACTTATATGTACAGATTAAAGAAATAAAAATGTACTCTGAAAAACAAAGCAACAGATCCAGCAGAAAAGCCAACTTGCACCCACCACACAACCCCAAAAAGCAGGGGGATTTGCTTTCCTTTTTTCCCCAAAATAGGCAAAAAATGACATGTTAAAATGGGCAAAATGGCCAAAGTTTTGCCAAATAAGGCATTTGCTTTTTCTGGTATATGTTAGGAGCTGAAAATACTAAAAAAAATCAGTACCCACATGAGTCCCACAGTTTTCTGCAAATACCATACCTTTCACATAACTAAAGTCAGATGCTTGTGCACAGACCACTCTTGATTTAAAATATTTCCCTTTTACTAACTGTATACATGTGCAATAAACCAAAGCCTGCCACTAATATTCCAGGTTTTTCTTCCATCTCTTTTCTTGGAATTTTGAAGAATTTAATATATATAAAAATATAAGTTTATCGGCAAAGTTATCCGATACCTATCAGTTGCTGATAGGAGGGCCAATACTTAGTGGAATAATAGAGGTAGCGGTGGAGTTGGGGGCAAAAGGGGGTTAATCGATTCCCTTTCACCGAAAAATTACACTGCGTATATAAGGTTAAAGAAAAATTATGTATATATATGAAATGTTGAATCTCTTTGGCTTCTCCGTTTGTGTAGTTTTTTTATTTGTTGAACACCCTTAGTAAAACTTTCGGCACCGCCATTGAGTATACGTACAGATAAGCTGACTCGAACCGTTATTATATGCTATAAATATTTATAAATCATTTCTGTAGATGACTGGCTAGATAAATAAAACTTCAATCACATTCCTCTTTAACATTTTGATTGCTTAAGTAAACAATTTTCCAAAAGATATTTGCTGAACTAATTGACATTAGAATAAGACTTTCTTTATATATGCTATTATTTCTATAAGGTATGTCTAATCTATCCATCCACATCATTTCTGTTTCACATGGAATGGTCTTGGTCTATAATGAATATTGTGTGTCCCACATCCTAAGCACTCTTGTCCAATAATTAAAAAAGAAGCAAGACTCTTATGCTGAATTTGGTGCACCACCTCATTCATAATTTTGATTAGAAAGCAAACACTTCAAATATTTAGGTGGCATATAGGGCAAAAGAGTTCTATATTTGGTCTTTTCTTAATAATTGGGATGTCAGGTCCGGCTTATATGGACCTCGACTAATTCCACTAGCAAAAGGTACCTTATCCAGCAAAGCTTGGGCAGATGAAAAAAATCACCTTATATTTTTTGCCTTCATTGAAATTTGAAACAAAGATCTAATGATTCTCACTCGCTTCATTGACCACTATATTTTTTGGTCATCTTTTGTATGCTTCATGTTGTTTAATTTTATTTTCTGGAAGCTAATGTGTATATTTTGTATTTGAAAAACAGAAGTGTCTATTGCCTTATACTTTTTTCCGTTACTCAATCTGGAAACAATCTCTTGCAAAAATGCAGGATAAAATTGCGTACAATAAATTATTGCGATCCGGCCTTTCTCGGGACCCTGCGCATAGCGTGGACTTAGTGCACCGGACTACCTTCTTTAATCAGAGAAAGATCCAGTGCACTTCAATTTGTGTCGGAAAAATGAGAAAAAGAGCAAGTTGAGGACTTGAACTAGTCCAAGGGAAAACTTGAGCCTTTATTGCTAATTTTTCTCCTTGGTTCTCAAGGAGCTAGTTTTCAAAAATTATTTAGTGGAGGACAAGTCCATTATTCAGACGACTGAATTTTAACAAATATCATCTGTACTATGGAGGCAAGTGCATAATTCAGACAACTGAATTTAACAAACATCAGTTGTACTGTGAAGATAAGTGCATAATTCAGACAACTGAATTTAACAAATATCAACAGTGTATACAGCTACTTTTTCTTGATCTGCGTCTATGCAGTTTTGGAACTTGACATGTAGAATCTTTCATGTAAGCATTCATCAGTAAAGCATACAAAACAAGTTTCCTTCCACCCAAAGCAGAGCCAGATCACATAAAAAAACTTACCGACACACGACATGTGAAAAACACATGTCATGTATTCATTGACTTAGAGTAAACAACACTTGTGGCTAAGTTTTTTTCGCCAAACTAAGCAGACAGTATTAAGAATAGATCACCAAAGAGAACTATAATCAACAACATGTAGGTCACATAGTTAATTCTTTCCATTTCGGAGTTTGCTAAGCTTTCTGCCCCGAGAGGAAAAACTCAGTTACTGCAGAAAACTGCAGATAGCATGGGTGGAAGAAAGAAAAACAACGCGTATAGATAATTTAATGAAGCCTCAGCACAGGAAATTCAAACCCATAAGAGGAACAATATCCATTATTTAGTATCCTTTAGATCAGTGAATCAGCCATAAAACTCAATGAACAAGGTGAAAACTGAGAACACTTGGAAGCAAGCAGTCTGCAGAATGAGTGAGTGGGAAGTGGGAACCATCCAGTTAGAGGATGTTTAGCTAGAATAATTGCTTATCTCAAACACCGGAAATATGTTAAATTGGATAATGAAAATAAAAAGAAAAAAAAAACAAATTCTAATAAATCAAACAATGTGTTGGAATTAAGCTAAAAACAACTGTTGAAAAGAGTGACTTCTTTCTCCATTTGGTTGACTGAACTTCTCAACAACCCATCACAGCACAATTGTATACAAAGACCCCGGAATGCTCTTTCAGACCGATGACCTTCCAATCCAAGGTGCCGTCCTTAAAGCCTGATTTTGGTGCCCAAGAACTCAATACGATAGATTCGCCTTCTGGGCCCCGGTGGCCGCCCACCACCAGAAGTTCTTCACCACGTGCTTTGAAAGCAAGACCCCAACCATTTGAAGAATCAGCCCTCACAGGAAGTCTTCCCAACACTTCCCATGAGTTTTCCTTCTTGTCATACTTCTTTACCATGTTGGTTAGATATTCAACTGCATATAGTTGGTTATTAACAACTGCAACAAGTGGAGGTGCCTGAGCAGCTCTATTGACATTTGGATACATGCCCTCAATTTTCCTCCACTTCCTCGTTTGTATATCAAATTCTTCCCCACAAGTCAAAGAATCAGTAGGGCTAGTCATCCCACCGATCACATAGAATTTTCCATCCATGAAAAAGCCAGAGCACGATCTACGGGGAGAGTGCATGTTTGGCAGTATTTCCCATCTACCGGTCAAGGAATCATAAAGCTCGGCAGATTTTAGTATATTTCCATTCTTGTCACTACCCCCTGCAATAATAGCAACTGAACCAAGACTACCTGATCCAAATAGACAACGACGATGATTCATTCCTTCACATTTCTCCCAGTTGTTTTGAACCAAACTATATTTCCATATAGCAAAATCAAACAACTCGCGGCCAAAAACCAGCAGTTCACTTCCAACTGCTAATGACTCCTTATCTGCAAAATTAAAACAATCATCACATGGAATTTTTGGCAATCTCAACCATTTCTCTCTGAAAGGATCAAAAGCCTCCCAATCCCGAGGATCACAAACCATATACACCCAGTGTTCAACAACACCTAACCGCCTTCGCAAGTCATATAAATAACCACTCTTGATTAGTGAATTAAACCTTCCATTCAGGCACGACAACGATGCATAATCCGATCTAGAAGCCCAAGCAAGACATGTTAAAGCAACATCATCATGTAGGCCCGGAAGAAGTGAATCACTTGATCCAAACTTGCAATGACCATCATCAACTTCTCCTTCTAACCTCATTCTCCTCTCCTCCTCATCTTCCTTGCCAAACAAAAAATCATGAGAAGACTTATTACCCTTATTGCTACAACAGAACACTTTCTTTGACGTATGAGTTTCAGAAGCCATGTTATCAATACACCAGCCAGAGTTCCCCTAGCAATCAAAATTCACAAAACTCACAAAAGTATATGTGAAAAAGTCAAAAATCCCAAACTCTTTTCCATCAAAACATCATTTTCTCACTTTAGCCCCAAAAAAACAAGAACCCATCTTGGAAAAGACCTCCACCTTGTTTATTAACTATCCATTCAAACAAAGCAGCAATTACAATATTGCCCCTCCAAAAAGCCTTATTTTTATCTCAATACTAGCACCTCTAATCAAAGATATTGAAATTCTACCTATTCAATAATCAATAAAAACCCAAACTTCCAGTAAAGATTCAAACTTTACTCATTTTTTGAGCTGTTTTTTCCATTAAACAGAATACACCGGAAACAAACAATGAAGCCATTAAACAGAATACACCGGAAAAGTTTTTTCTGTTTTTGAAGCAGAAAAAACAAAATACACCAAAACAAATGGAATTAAGATAGTGATTCGGATCCAAACGGGGTCACGAAACCTTAGTGGATCTCACCGGAAATATGCCACTTATTTCTGCCGGCGGGGAATCAGCGTTTCCGTGGAGCAAAACCAGTGTGGTGATGCTTCCATTGCCGGAGGAAATAAACTCTCGATCCGATCTCAGGAATTATACCGCCGGAATATCCGCTGGAAATGTAATTACGGCGACATTCTCACCGGAATCGTTATGAGAGATATTTTAGAGAGTGTGCGTGTATGTGGGGGTCGGTTTTTTCTTAAGAACAGGAAACTGATAAAAGTAATGGAGGAAAACTTTATTTATTTATAATGGCAGTCCCTTATCATTAGAGATATTTTGTTTTCGCCCTGTTTTAAGAGATTTTGTGCAAATTCACACTTTGGTTTTTATATTCTTGTTCTAAATTTTTAATTGTTTTTTGGTACTGTTATCTTACTGTTCTCCATAATGATAATGTTTCGAGTCAGTTTGGAACAGTAAGCTGATTAAATATTGTTTCCGTGTTTGTTTGTTTTTTCTTTAGAAAATTCTTTATCCTTTTTCAAAAACCCAAAACTACAAAATTTCATTAATTTTTCATCTTCTTTTGAATTTTCGACCCATTTGAAGTTTGTATAAATTACTGGATTAAACATCAAAGAGAGTAAAATGAGTGCTTCAGGCACCTGATCAATTCAGATTTCTTAGTTATAACTTATAAGAAAAAAGTTACAATTAATTTCTTAAATTTGAGGATCAGTGTGTTTTCGCCCCTATGTATTATCTTGAGCGTATATTATCCTCTAAATTTATAAAAATCAAATACTTTTCGTTCAAAGGGCGAATATTTAGACGAGCCATTAAAACTAACGAAAATAATATTTTTTTCATGTGACTAGATTAAAAAAAATAACGAAAATAGATTCTTTCCCAGTTTATTTTCTCCCTGTTTGCACTAATCACAACAAAAACAGGAAAGTTTAGACCAGAAAATTAGTAACAAAATCGAAAAAATGGGCATGTCAATAACGAAAATAAACTGCTATCTGGAGCAAAATGAAATTGGACAAGAAAATACCACTCCTGATCGTTATTTAACTTGATACATGCATTTTAAACATATACTACAAATTAATTAAACTGAATTTAGTGTCACTTTTGTAAATATTTATTACTGTTGGCTGTCTACGTTATTATTCTTTAGGCCCTTTCTCGAGCATGCATGAATACGAGGATTTTTCGTACATCGAGTTTGTCTTTCCTAAATGAATATTGGACTTTCAGTTTTTGACACGTTTTGCAAAAGTAACCACAATGGCGTTATAACATGGTGCTGTTTGATATTGCGTTATTGTCAAGCAAATGAACAAATAAAGTCCTTTCAATTTCTATCTCATATGTCTATTTCAGTTATGCATTTTCAGTTCATTTTTAGTTGATAATCCTACAAGGAAAGGGAACTACTTTTTTCAAGTCACATCAAGTATCAAAACTAAAGATAGAAACATAAGTAGGAGCATCTTTTTTTTTCTTTCTCAAACCCAAATTACTAAATTAGGCAACAAACTTACCTATCTATTTCTGACAACTTTTTTTTAACAGGTCAATTATATTGTGTGAACGCCGACCTTCTTCGTCAAAAATTATACTATGTAAATAAGGTCAATTTTATATATATATATTAAATAGTAATTAGTACACATTGGAGATCAAATAAAAGCTTGAAGATTAAAACAATCATCCAAAAATATACACTCCCACTAGCTACAATTGTTAATTAATAGGAAGTCTTATTAATCATTTGAGTTTTATGTTAAGTTTAGACTAATTTGACAACTCAATTTACTTTTGTAAGTATTGATTTCTAAAAAACTTGATGCTTTTGCAATAAACATATTTGCAAGTATCTTATTCAGTATATTATGTTATAGTAGCTTATAGTAATTATTAATTCAATCAAGAATGTTACATAAGCCTCCAAGATGGGCTAAATTCGGTCTTACAGCTAGGTCTAGTTTGTTTACATTAAAATAATGTGTGGTATTACTAACTATATAAGGTGAAATTGGTTTATATTAGATACTCGAATGATGGCGTGACACATGAAATCGGAGGTAGACGAAAGGTGAATAGAGTAGAAACCAAGACCGAGGACAACAGCTTCGGTTGGTACCGGATAAACCCCGAAGGGAACGCAATCAATGAAGCAAACGAATATTTGTCACCGATTGGCATTTAATGAAGAATATTCCTCAGTATTAAATATGCAACCGTTGCTGAAAAATTTGACATTCATGGTTTGTCGTTACATATTCATCAATAATCCCCTTTATTATCATTTAAGAGGATCTTGATTCTAGGATCTGGTTCCCTAGGTATAGCTATAAATAGTAGCTTCAACAACCATTGTAGGACACGAAATCTCTGACAAACTTATGCTACACACATTATTCTCAAGCTAAATAATACTTTATTTTTTGTCTAACATTGTTCTTATTGCTGCCTTTGGAAGCTTTGCTCCTGCAACTAGGCTATCTACTATTTATCTCGATTTCAACGCTAAGTCTTATATTAATTTATTTATGATTTTGGGATCAAATCAGTTCGCTTGTCTATAAACCACGTAACAAATTCAACTGTACCATTTTATGGGTAAACAGTTTGGCGCCCACTGTGAGGCTTAGACAACTCCGTAATTGAGTTGATCCTTGTACCTATTACTAATTTGTTTGATTCTTTGTTTCATAGCAAAAATCAAAAAAAGTGGCAGCTAATGATGTCAACATCACACATAATGTTGAGGCACAAGAAAATTTGTTGACACCGGCAACGAGGAGGGCGTAGCAACTCCGGTACATAGCGGGTGATATCCCCGACATGTGCGGGAGACAACTCCCGATAATGCTGAGGACGAACACGATGCAAAAACAGTAAGGATCTTGAGAGAGCAGCAAAAGGGTATCATGGACCATCTCTCAAGGTAAGACCAGGCCATGACGGATCTAAAGCAAGCATTGTCATGAGCTTCCAACAACACAAATGGAACAGGGCCTATTCCTCTTGGCGCTCCCGCAAATCAAATAGCTCAAAGAGTCGATAATAACACTCCAAGGGGCGAGGTTGGCTTCGACGGAGCCGAGAGGATCGGTTAGCGGACCCGATAACAACAACAACAATGATCCATTCAAAACTGAACTCATGAGGTTCATGAGGGAAATGAACGAGCAAATGGATCATAAAGCAAAAGAGTTCCATGCTCGAATATACCAAATTCCGAGCACATCGCCAGTGTTGAAAGGTCCGGACTCGAAGAAGTACACCCAATTGCCATTCAAACTGACCGCAAACCAGAATTGATTTCGAAATGGTTCAAAATGTCGTACATACCTAAATATTATAGGACTTTAGACCCTCAGGAGCATATCATAACTTATACAATGGCGGTGAAAGGAAACGACTTGGCCCAATATGAGATTGAGCCGGTGCTACTGAAGAAATTCAGAGAAACCCTCACAAAAGGGGCCTTAACATAGTATTCAATCTTACCTGAACACTCAATAGATTCTTTTGAGATGCTCGCAGATTCTTTCATCGAGGCCCACTCCGGGTCTAGGAAGATACAGGCCTGGAAGGCGGACATATTCAAAATTTCGCAAAGGGAGTCCAAATTGCTGCGCGAGTTCGTGATCAGGTTCCAGAAAGAAAGGATGTTGTTACCGGCGATGCTAGATGAATGGGAAACTGAGGTATTTAGTTAGGGGTTGAACCCGAGGAGCCCCAACGTCTCCCCTAAGCTGAAAGAAAGCCTGCTTGAGTTCCAAGAAACCACATGGGCTGATGTCTATAACCGTTATGAATTAAAGATAAGGATAGAAGATGATCAACTCGGGTTCCCGGCATCAACTAAGGGTCGGGATCGAGAAAAGAACAGGAATAAATCAAAAGATGATTTTAATACGGATCGGCGATCTTCTAAGGGCCGATTTTTGCCCTACGCAAGGGCCGAAGGACGCGACAACAAAGTGTTCCGGTCAGTGGATAGGTTCGCCCCCGATAGAAGAGTTAATCGCGACCTGAATAATAGGTCATTGCAGGAAAAAGAGGTATCAGGTTCCCGGAATTCCACTTATCCCAGGCTGTCAGAGTATAATTTCAATGTTAGAATAGTGGAGCAAGTATCAGCAATGAGAAACATCAAGGAAGCACGGTTCTTGAGGACAATGAGATCTAATCCAAGTTAAAGACATCCTAATTTATGGTGAGAATATCATAGGACTAATGGCCTTCGAACTGGGACTGCTGACATCTGCGCGAGGAGGTGGCAACGCTGTTGAAGAATGGCTGCCTTTGGGAATTCATAAGCGATTGAGCCAAGAACAATTACGGCCGCAGCCGAGACAACGCAGAACCCTCGAAGATAAAGGAAGACCTTCCTCGACTAACTATCAACATGATTTTCGAGAGGAACGAGATCAACGGTGTAACTTTCTCGGCAGCCAAGAAGAAAAAGGTATCAGTGACCCATAGCAAGAGACTTCGGGAAGTCGCTGAAGACGTCATCACCTTCACGGAAGAAGACGTGGATGGACTTCTCCTGCCACACAACGATGCCCTGGTAATTTCTCTTAAAGTTCTAGATTTCAAAATTAAACGTGTTTTGGTTGACCCATGAAGTTCAGCCAACATCATTCAATGGAGGGTTTAGAACAAGCCAAGCTAATCGGAAGCATCATTCTGACGACAAAACTCCTCGCCTAATTCAACTTAGCAAGTGTGACAAACGGGGGGAAGATCTTGCTTCCTGCAAATGCCGAAGGGGTCACGAAGACCACCTTATTTGAAGCGGTGGATGGCAACATGGGCTACAACATAATTCTCAGCAGACCATGGTTACATGAGATGAAGTTAACACACCACCAACTGTTGTAATTCCTAACTCTGGAGGGAATCAAACAAGTAAGAGGAGATCAACCGGCAGCAAGGAAAATGAACGCGATATCAGTTTCTAGCAGTAACGGGAAGAACTCAACACATAGTAATTACAGGAACCGACTTCTACTCTCAAACCAAGAGAAGATGAAAAAAGGGGAGGAGGAGTCGCAATCCCACCAGGTACCGAGGTATTTTCAGGTACTAGAAGAAACAGACGCGACCAAGTCCACGGCGGAAGAACTCGAACAAGTGGCTTTGTTCGAGAAGTTCCTGGAGAGAAGATTTCACTTGGGGGCAGGACTCAACCCTGAGCTCAGGTCAGGATTTATTGATTTCCTTAAAATTAACGTTAATTGTTTCGCATGGTTGCACGCGGATATGACAGGTATCCCACTAGAGGTGTTCGTGCACAAGATAATTTTGGACCCAAGCGTCTCACTGTTAAGGCAGAAAAAGCGCCCAATAGCCAAGTTCAGAAACAGGTTTGTCAAAGAGGAGGTAACTCGATTACTTGACATCGGTTTAATCCGAGAGGTAAAGTATCCCGACTGGCTAGCTAATGTAGTTGTAGTTCCGAAGAAGAATATTTCGAATGTGCATAGATTATGAACATTTGAATAAGACGTGCCCGAAAGATACATTTCCATTGCCAAACATTGATCAAATGATTGATGCAATGGCCGAACACGAGTTGATGAGTTTCCTTGATGCTTATTCCGGGTATAATCAAATTAAGATGAACCCCGAGGATCAGAAAAAAACTTCGTTCATAACGAACTTTGGCACATATTGCTATAATCTGATGTCCTTCGGGCTTAAAAATGTCAGGGCCACTTACCAGATGCTCGTGAACAAGATGTTCGGAAAAATAATAGGTAAAATAATGGAAGTATACATAAATGACAGGTTGTCCAAGTCTTTGAATGTCGGTGACCATTTAAAACACCTCCATGAAACATTTGGTATCCTAAGGAAGCACAACATGAAGCTCAACCTAGAGAAATGCGCATTCAGAGTTAGCTCCGGAAAATTCTTGGGTTACCTGGGGTCACAAAGAGGGATCGAGGTTATTTTCCGATAAGATCAAAGCCATAGAGGACATCCCAGACCAGCTGACAAGCGTGAAAGAAGTACAAAAGCTAACCGGAAGATTGGCCGCTCTAAGCAGGTTTATTTCTCGGTCTTCAAAAAATGTCATCATTTCTTCTCATTTCTGAAGAACAACAACAACTTTGAATGGACTCCAGAATGCCAACAGGCCTTAAAAGACCTGAAACGGTATCTATCAAGCCCTCCGCTACTATCAAAACCAGAGGAGGGCGAACAATTGCTGATATACTTAGCGGTCTCGGAGGTAGCGGTAAGAGCTGTTCTAGTCCGGGAGGATGAAGGTACGTAATCTCCTGTTTATTATGTTAGCAAAACTTTTTCGGGAACGGAAACTCGTTATCCGCACCTCAAAAAACTGGCTTTAACTCTCGTAATCGCCTCTCAAAAGCTTAGGCCTTATTTTCAGTGTCACCCGACAGCTATGGTGATAACTTTTTCCCTGCGGAATGTCCTTCACAAACCTGAGTTGTCATGTCGGCTGGCCTGGGCAGTTGAAATTAGTGAATTTGATATTAAAGATAATCCCAGAACTGCGATCAAATCACATGTTTTGGCCGACTTTGTGGCCGATTTCAGTCTTGGGCTACAGCCTTTGGCCATCAGGATGGAGCTTTCAATGTGAAAGGGGTCCGGGCTCGGGGTGGTCCTAATCACGCCTTTGGGAGAAACCCTGTTGCAGGCCATAAAGACTATTCCTTTGACTAACAATGAAGCTGAGTATGAGGCATTGATTGCAGGACTCAAATTGCCCGAGGACTTGGTTCCGAGGTCATAAAAAACAAATATGATTCGCAGCTGGTGGTAAACCAATTTTATGGGATATTTGACACAAAGGAGGAATACATGCAATAATATGTAATTAAAGTTCAAATTTAGCTCACACGGTTCAGGAGTGGTCGATCACTCACATCCCGAGAGAAGAAAACACAGAAGCAGATGCATTGGCCAACTTGGGGTCGTCCATAGAGATGAAGGGATCAGATTCTAGTACTGTTGTACAGCTCATGCATTCAGTACTAGATATGGACGGTTATTATGAAGTAAATACGACCAAACTAGTCTGGGACTGGAGGAATGAGTTCATTGATTACCTTCAGCATGGCAAGCTGCCCGAAGACCCGAAGGAATCCCTAGGTACTCCGCACCAAAGCAACTTGCTACAGCTTCTGGGGGGG
>MCJB01000002.1:292623-303892 GCA_002018475.1 Nicotiana obtusifolia
GGGGGGGGGGGGGAAGCTATATAGAAGGTCGTTCCAAGGCCCGTTGCCTCGATGTTTAGGAGCCTCAGAGGCAGATTACGTCATGAGAGAGGTTCGTGAAGGAATCTGCGGGAATCATTCTGGTGCAGATTCGTTGGTGTTAAAATTAGTCAGAGCAGGATACTATTGGCCTCGAATGGAACAAGATGCGAAGGCAATCGTTCAGAAATGCAACAAGTGTCATTGACATGCAGCGTTGGTGCACCAACCGGCATCATTGCTGCATTTGATATTGTCCTTATAGCCATTCATGAAATGGGGGATGGATATAGTTGGGCCGCTGCCACCCGGTCCGGGGAAGGTAAGTTTTCTTTTAATTTTAACTAATTACCTCACTAAATGGGTTGAGGCAGGTCCCTACCAAAAGATCGGTGAGAGCGAAGTTGTTGATATCCTGTGGGAAAACATAATTTGCCGGTTCGGAATTCCAAAAAAGATTGCCTGCGACAACGGACCATAGTTCAGAGGCTCCAAGGTCACAAAATTTCTTGAAGACCTGAAAATTAAAAGAATCACATCTTCACCATACCACCCGAGCCCAAATGGGCAAGCGAAATCAACCAATAAGGTGATTATTCAAAATCTCAAAAAGAGATTGGAAGCAGCCAAAGGCAAGTGGCCCGAAGAGTTACCGGGAGTGTTGTGGGCATACCGGACGCTGGCCAAGTCGAGCACCGGAGAGACGCCTTTCTCTCTCGTATACGATACAGAAGCTCTAATCTCGGTGGAAGTAGGAGAACAGACCTTACGGTACTTTCGGGCAGACGAAGAAGCAAATAATGAGGCATTGCTGGTCAAATTGAAGCTGCTTGACGAACGCAGGGACTTGGCGCACATAAGGATGGTGGCCCTAAAACAAAGAATGGAAAAATACTATAACCGGAGGGCCAATCTCCGTTACTTTAAAGTAGGAGATTTGGTTTTGAGGAAAATGACTTAGAACACCCGGGAGCTCAATGTGGGAAAGCTAGGTCTGACATGGGAAGGCCCCTATCAGGTTTCAGCTGTCACCGGGAAAGGGTCATACGAACTAGAGAACCAAGATGGACTTAAATTGCCTAGCAACTAGAACTTGACTCACCTCAAAAGGTATTACTGCTGATCCTGCTTATATTGAAAGTATGTGATGCACTCTTTTTCCCTTTGACCAGTTTTTTTTTCAATTGGATTTTTCTGGCAAGGTTTTTAATAAGGCAGCAACGGAAAGCATACTACGAAGGAAACATCATCAGCGAAGTTAAGACCTTTAAACGACAAGGAAATCAAACAACCAGCCACAAAGGGATGGTTAAATAATCTTTGGCTCGATGGCAAAATTCCTAAGGAGAAACAAAACTTGCCATCGAACCAAAGATTATTCAACCGTTCACAAGTGTTTTCCTCAAAGGAGCAAGACTTCCATTGTTCCAATTCGCATAATTCACATACGAACACTAGGGGAAATAGTACGAGAATATTGCAACATGATTTCCACGAAAATCAGGACTGCGAGATCCGAGAGCAATAATATCTCACCGGGACCGGGAATTGCAGAGATAGCCCTGTATAAACAAATTATACAAATTAGCCACATGTATTGGCAATTTCTTTTCTTTCAACAAATGAAGACCTATGCACTTTTTAAGATAGAAGGAATAAAATGAAGTCATTTTATTTCTATCTTGTTTCTTGTCCAAACGATGAATTGATTTTATCATTTGAAAGTTAACTGAAAACTTCAAATGCTAGTGCCGGATTGAGCAGGAGACGTCCTCTTTAAGAGAATCATGAACATAAGAGGTCCCTCTCTTATGAAACCCTCATAGTAAATGGTTGGTTCCGGAAAAATTTATGCCCGGAACCAAAAGGCTATCGGAAGAAAACACACCTGAAGCCCTACTTAATTCGACGCAAAAATGAATGAACTTTGCGCAATGCTTAAACAGGAGGTCCTTTTTATTTATCAACAATGACAAACGGCATAAGTACAAAAATACAAAAGGAAAACAACAAAAAAGAAAGAAAGCAAAGAGGCTAAACTACGTCGCCACCGAACTCGGGGGAAGAGAAGCATCTACGCCCCCGGGAGAAGTAGATGGAGCGTAGGATCTTGACCTTCATCGTTAGTCTCTTCAAGTTCCTCCTCGGTTCCTGAGATCTCAGAACCGGTGCTAGAAGAGTCAGTTGCATCAGTCTTTATCGGGAGGCATTCTCAAGCAGTTAATTCCACTGTGCAGGCTTTGGCGATCTCAACGTCAATATCAATAAATCCTCCTTTGGCCTCTTCCAAGGTTTTCCTCCTCATATGGTATATAGAGTGTGTTTTTTCGATGACGAGGAAATCCCCTTGGTGCTGAAGTTTTTTTTTAAGCCTATCAACCTCGGTTAAAAGGCCATCCCGCTCGGATCTCATGGCACTAAGGCTAAGATCAAGATCATGGATTGTGGTTAGGTGAACCTTATTTTGTTCCATGATCTTCTTATACCTATCTTCCATATGGGCCCGCTTCTCCTCGGCAGCAGCAGCCTCTTTAGCTTTGGAGTTCAAAGATGCCTCCAAATTATTTGCTCGTTCAATGGAGGCAGACTTGCGCTCGGTAGCAGCAAGAGCAGCATTTTGAAATTCAGCCCACCTAGCCTTTGCATCGTGAAGTTGTGCATGAAGCTGAGTGGCTTCTTGACTGTGAGCCATCACATCTTGCTCACTTTGTTGCAATCGGGCTTCGAGCTCCGCCCCTTCAGCAGCCTTCGCCTCTAGCACCGGGAGGCGCGCGACAAGTTGATTCCTCTCGGTCAACAATTGATCCCGCTCGGACATAAGTCCTTCTTTGTCGAGGATCAATCTCTGAAAGCCCTCGGAAACGAGGAAGTTGACCTGCGAAGCAAATACCAAAGTTAGAAACCCTATCATAACAAGCAATAAAAGAACAAGTTCGGTACCACTGCTGCATTGTGCATGGCATTATTCAGAAAACACTCCCCTCGAAAGAGAGTGTATTTTCTTCTTATCTTTTTCTGAAGCTAGCAGCTTCAGATAGTTGGCAAGTTCGACCGGCCTGGATTGCAGGTGGCACTCCTTTGAGACCGAGAGGGAGAGAGACGTTCTTCCTCCTTTGGAAATCTACAGAAGGGGGTGAATAGTTGTGCCGCAAATTCCCATGGTCAGGGGACTAGGGAGGAGGGAAATCTTCCTCTCGGGCATCTACGTCCAGGGGATGTAGCAGTTGCTGGCGACGAAGGTATAGCTAGTGTGGAGTGAGATGAAGCTGATGGCGTTGAAGGTTGAGAAGCAGCTGCAGCAGGGGCAGTGCTGTTTGTTGGTTGCTCACCAATCAAAGGCAGAAGAGGCCTGGTATCCGGCCACATAGGAATGGAAGCAGCAACTGGGACTGGAAAGGGAGAATCAGCATTCTCCACCAAATCCATTTCTTCAAAAAGCTCGCCCTCGATTGGGGTTTTAAGCTCTCCAGATTGAGCATTATGTCGAGCTAATGAAGATCGTCGTCTCCTTTGGAGGGAAGCCTCTCCATCACTAGCTTCCCCATCATCGTCAATAACCACAGTGGTTGCGGCTGGCTCGGGCGTGGATTTCTTTGCTTTCTTATTCTTATCCCCGACCAAGGAAGAACGCCGCCTTTTTGGTTGCTTGTTCTCTAGCCGGGGACTCCGAGAAGAAGCACCTACACAAGGAGAAGACCCGAGGGCACTGGTTTGGGTGAGAGCCTTCTGCAACAACCTCGCAGCCTTTACAGGATCGACCAAATCATCCTCCTCGGAGCAGGAAACAGAACTCTGCGGGAGACCTGAATCAAACAAGAAGGTAGGGTTAGCAGGTTTTCTCATGTGCAAAGGTGAAATAAAGGAAGAGTTAGTTTACCGTGATTCTTGGCCCTCCACTCGTATTTGGGGGAACAACTCCTTCCACCAGCAGGTCTCTGGCGTAGTGATGTCCAGAATCTTCTGAACCTACCGGTCTAGGCCTTCAACCATTGGTGGCGTCCACCGAGTTGCTGAAATAATGAAAGAAGAAGGTTAACAATGACATGAAACAACCTATTTTCAGAGAAAGAGATAAACTTTGAACTTACACCATTCCAGGATTCAAAGAAAGATGGAGTTGTGGCCGGGATGATATCCCTGGTAGCAATGACGGCAAACCATTCTATCCATCCACGGTCATTGTCATCATCCATGGTGGTAAGCAAAGCATAGTGGCCATGCTTATTGAAGTTTATTACTCCCCCATGAAAGATTTTGAGGGAGTAAAGGTTCACTATATGTGCCACGGTGAGGAGCTCCTTCATTTCCAAGCACAACCGCTGCAGACTAGCCACTATTAGCCACACAGAGGGGCCTACTTGCGTCAAGCAAACTTGATACCGGTGGCAGAACTCCAAGATCACAGGGTCAAGTCCCCTGCTCAATGAGAATGGACCCAAAATGAAGGGGTACGTGTAAACATACATGAAACCCTTCTTAATTAAGGTTACCCGCTCCACCAGATTGGGAGCAATAATATTTAGGATGTGCCAGTCACTGTCCTCCTTCACAGCAGAAATACTGGAAGGACGAATAGAAGAAGGATATTTACCAACAGTCCAAGTTCGAGAATTTGAAGTGGGGAACTTCTCTTCAAAGTCCTTGGCAGTATTCAGATGCTTTGATGGTGCTCACCGTGGGAGGATCAACATCAACATCAACCTCTTTATCTTTGCTCCTCTTCGGGCCCCACCGAAGAGAAGACTAGAGTTCTTGGAAGAATTAGTATAATAAGCCATAATGAGAAGAAGATGATAGAGTATTTTTTAAGAAGAACAAACAGAGATGAAAGCAGAAGGGAGTTAAATGCAAAGAAGTTGAGAGAGCTTATGAAACTGTTAGAAGTGAAGGAAGAAGAATATGGCATATAAGTAAAGGTATATGCGGCTAAAATCGTGGCCATGATTACCTCAAGAACCAGGGAAAATATTGCTAAATTGTGGAGTAACACGTGTTCAGGGTATTAAATGCGAGTAGACGTGCGTCTTATCAAGCGTCGGAAACTTTTCAGAAGGGTTCAGAAAATTTTCCGCCAAGAAAGGAATCTTCACCAACTTCCGGATGACACAAAGATGTGACATCGAAAAGCAGGGTGCTATCTGTATAGGGTGAAATACTTGAATGATAGCGTGACACGTGGATTAGGAGGCAAACGGAAGTGAATCGAGTGGAAACCAAGATCGAGGACAATAGCTTCGGTTGGTACCGAATAGACCCCAAAGGGACACAATCAATGGAAGTAACGAATGTTTGTCATCGGCTGGCATTTAATGAAAAATATTCCTCAATATTAAATATGCAGCCCTTGCAGAGAAGTTTGACTTTCATGATCTGTCGTTACATATTCATCAATGTCCCCCTTTATTGTCATTTAAGCGGAGCTTGATCCTAAGATCTTCTTCCCTAGGTATAGCTATAAATAGTGGCTTCATCTCTCACAAACTTATGCTACTCATTATTCTCAAGCTAAATAATACTTTATTTTATGTCTAACATTGTTCTTATTGCTGCATTCAGAAGCTTTGCTCCCGAAATCAGGTTATCTGCTATTTATCTCAATTTCAATGCTAAGTCATATAGTTTTATTTAATTTATTTATCATTTTGGAATCAAATTAGTTCGCCTGTCTATAAACCACGCAACAAATTCAACTGTACCATTTTACGGGTAAACACTAACCACATTCTCTGATAACTTGAATTGTGTAGTTTCGAATGTTCTGGAAATAGAAAACAGTAAACGAAGCTACATGTGTGCCAATCATATACTATATGCTTTAAATTTTTTTACTAGAGTTCCAATTTGGGTCCATTATTTTGTGCAAAGTACTAGTTTTGTTGTTTAGGGATAAGAACTAAGAGCCTCCGATATTACAACAAAAAATCCAATATGAACTCACAAGTGAGGTCTGAAGAGGATAGAAAAATTATTTTCGATAGATCCTCGATTCAAGGACAAAAGCGAGGAAGACCCAAGGGGGTTGGGGGAATGAGTTGCAGCAAGGGGGTGAGGTGGTTGAGTTGTTTGGGGGCAGTATGGGTGGGGTTGGGTAGGGCAAAGGGTTAAGTTGGAGGGGGGGGGGGGATTCAAACCATCTAAAGGGTTTCGAGAAATATTTCCCCTCTTGCTAGGAAAGTAATTTTCCGGAAATTAGAGCTAAATATTTATAAATATTTTTTAGAACATTTAAGCCAACCAAACGGAAAAATAGAACCTCCATACCAAACACACCCTAAAGGCTAAATGTGGTCACAAAATGCTTCTGCATATAACATACGAAATCCAAGAACCAAATATGCTGACTTTAAACAAACACAATCTCACAGGGAGATCGCTTTTAACGCTCTCTGCTAAGCATGAAAACTCATGTACTTGATCAATCAAGACTTGGAAAACGGTATACTTTACTCCAGTAAGGCAAAATGGAAGGACAAAAGATAAAACAAATCACGACAACATTACCACCAACAAAAACAAAACAAAATATATCGCAAGATCCCCTCGGCCATAACAACTCTTCCAGTATTCTGGGAGTACGACGGAAATCAAACAAAATTTACCTCAACCTCTTATTTCTACCATCCTTTACGTAACGTGTAATCTTTTGCTTCTGCAAGTGCAAATTGTCCGAAAGAAACATCCTATCTTCCATCCTACAATAACTTAGAACTAAAAGGTAAGAACGGAATTTTCCAGTTGGAATCAAGTAGGAGTATTATTCACACTCGCATCACATATATCTTTATGTGACGTTTTGTGCTGGCACCAACACGAATGCTGAGGGATCGGACCTTCATCACCTATGACCCACTCATGCTGAGCAACAGTTTCGAGAGTCATTCTTTGTGTTGGATCTGTAGAGAGGCACTTCTTGTTAAGAAAAGCAGGGGTAGTTAAGGAGCTATAATCACAATAAAATGGCAGTATGAAAATGTCAAGCGGGACGAAAGACAAACCTTTACAGAGGAGTCCCTCGAGTAAATTCTTCAGAAGACGATTCATATCATCAGGGAGAGAAATGGGGTTATTTACTATCTGGAAAAACGAAAGAAAGGCAGTTAGAAAAGTGGGGAAAAACAAAGTTCTGAATCAACTGGCGTCCAATGAATATACAAGGAGACCCGCACCTTGTCATATGTATCCTGGAGAGTGTCTCCTAGAAATGGGTATTTTCCGAAGATCATGCAATAGAGGGTAACACCAACTGCCCATGTGTCAGCAGCTTTTCCATGATATCTGTCTCCTATTAATACCGCAAAAAACCACTTTGGTAAGTTTAACGATATTTTAAATGTCAGCATGCATCGAGGACCAGAAACACTGACCTACACAGCATTCAGGAGCAGTAAAAACAGGAGTGCCAGGGGACCGACGAAGCTTATCATTATCATCCTACAAACAGGAATAGTTCCAACTAATGTTACTGGAAAAGAAGAGGAAACAATAAACATAAAACAAAAACTTAAATTCCGCCGTCACCCCAAACCTATCGGGCTCCAACATTTTTGAACCAACGCAAATAAACAGCATCTAGAGTTCCCCCTCATTAGGACATTCAAATAGAAAAAGGAATTTATGACAACTAGGTGCAAGTAAATAAAGACTACCAAGCTCTATGAAAGGTGAAAGTGAGAAATACAACTTTTTCTAAGCATAAAATACATGCAAAAGATCTTTTTAATTGGTGAAATACTTAGTTTATCCCAATTGATTGTTCTCTTGGTGCTGGGCAAGTTTAGATGAAAACTGAAACTTGCTACAATTCGTGTGTAGATTGATCCCATATAATTTTCTCATAAGTTACGGGTGAAAACAGACTCATCTTTTGTGTAAAGGTTAGGGGTTAGGTTGGTGTCTCAGTGTCTCTCTTGCTAAGCCCAAAAAGAGACCCATTGAGATTTAAGGTTCGACGCAGTCAAATGGGCCAGGATTTTAAGACCCTATTCAATTGCTGAATCCATTAGGTGAAAATTTGTAATCATTATTGTCTTTGGAGAATTTTCTCCTCCAGCACTCTCTTCAGGAAACCAGTAAAGATACTGTTGGAGAAAGAATTCCATAGAATTTGAACACTTAGTTTGTCAACGCATAACGATTTGACCTCATTGAACTCCAAGAAATCTAAACAACCATGCTTGCTTTCGACACTAATGCATACCTGTCGGTGTTCCTATTTCCCCTCCTTTTTACCACGTAAACTTCTTCCACATTTTCTCATCAAGTATTCTTTCATGTTATAAAACCGATTGTTCCAAATTCTCACTACAGTGGGTACAACAATAACAACAACAAACCCAGTGTAATCCCACAAGTGGGATATGGGGAGGGTAGTGTGTACGCAGATCTTACCCCTACCTTGTGCACAGGTAGAGAGGTTGTTTCGATAGACCCTCGGCTCGAAGAAAGCATGGACAAAACTATTAAATTTTGTTCCAAACGAAATGACAGGTAAAACGAAACGAAACAGTGGATCCTAGGGGAAAATTAAGGTGAACCTCAATTTTGACCCTTTTTTTTGGTAAGTAATTTAACAAAACCATTATTCCGGTCTATACCCAAAGATGGTTCTTTTGAAGCAACCAAAGGAAGGGAGCTAATCTAATATTCTAATGAAAGGTAAAATTTAGAAAATACAGCTGGTTACTTCTCTCCTTTGCATGTTCCAAATGAAATTTTTAAATTTCAACCCAGATATCCTCATTCTACTAGAGAAGTCTGCAGAATATTTCATTAGTGCTTTTGCAACAGAATGTGATCTGAATATGAAATTGAGAAGACGAGAAACTTCAGTAATTTATTCTTGGATTTCATTCAAGCATACAACCAAAACATCTATTTCTATTCTTGGTAATTCTCAATCCATATAGATGTTCGAATCAAACAACTAGAACTTTACTCATTTTACAAGTGACTAGGGCAGGAAATTCTAAGGAAAACCATTGTTGGGAAGAGGTCATACCTCAAAAGCTTGGCTGACACTGAAATCACCAATCTTCACCCTGCCAGAGGCAGTAACTAAAAGATTATCTGGCTTAATATCCCCGTGTATAATATTCTGTTCAAGAGAAAAAAAGAACATAGGTAAATACTCTACAAGGACCAGGAAAATAAAAGTAAGGTGTCTGATAGGCATTGAAATTTTTACTGAGGCACCTAAAGTTTCAAGTCGTTGTTTACTTGATAAAGTAACCCACATCCCACTGGGATTTCCCTGCTAGTAAAAGTGTGACCTTTCTGCTTTATGGTAAAAGCGCAGCAAAGCACAAAGGTCTGATGGGGCTTTAAGCTCAAAGCACAATTACATCATTGGCTTTAGCAAAGAAGGCGAAATGAAAAAAAAAAAAAACAATAAAAATATATATGCGATGCAAGAAAATAAATACAAACCCAAACAGCCGTTGTATGAAAAATTTAATTGAAAATAATTACAGTTAAGTAGATACAAGTAAAAACATGTATATTAAGTTCAAAACCCATTAATTTTTTTATTAAAAAATAATGTAAAAGGCCACTTGCACATAATATAAAACCCGAGTGGACATGACTAAATAACCTAAAACCATCAGGAGTTGGTATTTCATAGTTCAACTACATCGAAATAGATGCACCGGCTCCTACATAATTAACTGCATAATCATCCCACACTCCAAGATCATAATAAGTTTACTTGGAGTACAACACTGGAATGTGGTTCAAATGACAACCCAGGATAGCATAAGTTACTGAACAGAGTAACAGGAAATGAGGTTTCTACAACAAAAGCATACAAGTTAAACCTGAAAATGACCTGAGGAGCTACTAATTTATTCCAGAAAGGTCATGCTGCAAAGCTAATACCAGATGCATATATACATATTTATCAGGAGCAGATCCGAACTACAGGATCTTACATGAGAATGCAGATACATCAAGCCAGATACTATATCACGCAAGTACTTCCGTGCTTTAGTTTCTCCAAGATCACTTGGGGGGCCCGAACCCTCACAAACCCATTTTCCTTCCACGTATTCAAGAACTGCTTAATAAAGGGAAAAGAATGTTAGTTAATGGTATTCTCTCTTCCCGTAAACAATGATATAAGTCAAGAAACTGGATGGCTCCAGAAAATAATCTGGATAAGGTAAAATAAATAGGGAAAAGGGATCTTCAAAAGGAGTACCCATATAGAAGTGATCTGTTTCTGGGTCGTTAATCACCTCAATAAGATTAACTATATTGGGATGCCTCAGCATTTTCATGATCATAACCTGCAATAGATGGGATTAACATGGAAGTTCATAATCTTATCGGATTGTCAGGTCATCAAGTCAAATATAAAAGCTGGAGTATAACTAACAGCCCATATCAAACTTCCTTTTAGACTAGAGCAAAATAAAAGTAATTAGACCTGATCGACAAATACAAACACTGGCCCTACCAAATTTACCATTTTGAGGAATTTCATTGAGAGATCACATTGAGAAACTCCAAGATAGAAAAATAAACAATTCAGCAGACAAATAGCTAACACTACAGGATAAGTTGTTGATAACCCAAAAAAAGAGGACTAAGACTCAAGGGAAGAGATAAAGCACGTACCTCACGAAGAACATCATTCATAGCAGTTTCTGAAGGTGCCACCCGCAACTTTAATAAGTGAGACTTGTGAAAGGCCTGCACTCAATAACCACATACACTATCACTATCTGACAACCCACCCAACTCCTGTAATCAATAAATTAACAACACTACTTATTCTTTGAGAACTAAATCTTTTGCGACAATGTTCACTTTCCTATCCATTTCCGCCTGTTTCTCCACAACCCTAAAAACTCCTGTAGCTTTGTCCTAGCAAAGAATAATTCGATTACCTAATTATTCCTTACATTTATCTACGAAAGAATCGAAATGAAGAATCGAAATGTGCAGTTAGGTTGGTAATGTATTTAGAAGTATAAGTCCAAAATCTTCATCACATACCTTAGCTGCCATTATAAAGACTAGCAAAAGCATGTGGAACCCCATTGAGAATATTAAAATGTAAAACCTCCTATCACTAAGTAAAAAAGAAAACAATTTTAGCTTCCTCTTTTTTATAACAAAGAAATCTCAAAGGGCTTGTGGCACACGGTTCGAAACTCGGTAGATAATGACCACCCCTCAACCTTCTCCACTTGAATACTAGATATTTGCCTACGAGGTTCAACACATTACGTGCGCCTAACCCCCCCCC
>MCJB01000002.1:303912-326737 GCA_002018475.1 Nicotiana obtusifolia
CCTAACCCCCCCCCCCCCCACACACACACACACATTGAGCTCTTACCACTAGACCAAAGCCGTGGGGACAACAAGTTTAGCTTTCTAATATGGCAATACAACTAGTATACAGCTTACCTGAATAAGCACATATCATGACCAAGAAAACATTAATGTAACTTCCTTGATATTAACTAGAGATGTAAGAAATTTTACCTTAATGGCATAATGTTTTCCATCATTACAACTTCTATAAAGTACCTGTGTCATCAAAAGTTGATCAGATGACAGCCACGATTCCTTCAAATGATAAAAAGAAAGAGCTAACATCAATATATCTCTGCTCACCACTTTCCCATAGCTACCAGAACCAATTTTGTGTTCACGGACATATTCATTAATCATCTTGTTCCCATCTTCATCCTGAATCAAAAAGACAACGGTGGCAAAAAGCAGTCAAGCTACACCTCCTTTTTTTTGGATAAATCCAACAAGTTACACCACAAATTTCATATCCACAACGATTACACAGCAAGTAGAACAGGTAATGTGCCAAAAAATCAGCATAGAAGGCATCATGTGAAGGCTATTGAACTTGAGTTGGCTTATTGCATATACAAGCCTTAGCACACAGTTAATATGTAAAAAATAGTGGATAAAAGGTAATCAATAGCTACAGCTAGATCCTGAGCTCCTACTTCAAGGCGGAAACACAAAAGGTAAACCTCTGCCCAACTTCTTTGCTTTTTCTTTTTTTGATAAAATAACGACAGGGTAACCTAGCACAACAGGGACGAGGAGGAGAGGGCAAGGGAAAGACAGCCAAACAATCTGAAGGTGAAGTATCACGTGGACATATACTGACATAAGTAGTGAATGTTAATTAAAACAAATATATGTCTAAGAGCTATCAGCATTCGAGTATACTTTCTTTGCACTAAATAACATTACTGCTATTACCTCTGTGCGAACAAGTTTGTCGGTTTCCTTGACAGGGACCTCCCTGCAAATTAACCCATTCTGAGCTCTGTCCATGAGAATCTCTTCAGAACGTTTAACCGGGCTATGACACACTTCATCATCCTCAGTGCCAGTATCAGTTACATTGCCACTATCAACAACATCCTCTTCCTCTTCAACCTCTTCTTCTAACAATGGCGCCCGTGACCATCCGTATCCATATCCCCTATTAGACCTACCTATTTTTTCCGATTTTCTTGCAAAAGAGAATCCAAAACACCCACAGCAGCCCATTTCCGCCACATCATCAACGGAACGCATCATCACAAACGTCCAAAACAACAGAATGTGTCCCAATGGAGTACACTATTCACACAGCAAAATCGACAATTTGATTCAAGAACCTGAAAATTTAGCATACACCCCATAAATCAACTAAACAACAAATGAAACAATAAACTCAACATCCCCATATTCATTAGTTCAACAAAGCCAATAATGGGATATATGCACATGTATTTTGATAACAGTGGTGTCAAGTCAGCTTGTTTGCACCTCTACCATTCCACCGGCCACCACCGGTAGGTACCAAGTAACTCTGCCTACCAAAGCTTAAGCACATATATACTTCAATAACATATATCAACTGAAAAGGAAAGTAGTTGATAACCTTAAAAAGGAGGAAAATGCTACTCGGGCATCCGGCCCGAATCAACTTTGTTATTCAATGGGATGCCACTCAGAAAAATGAAAGAAGCAGTTGGTCAAATTGATTCCTAAGCGATTGAACCAGCACATTATGAGACCTCCAATTATAATTATAAGAAACAGACAAAGAGAATCAATGCAGGCTAGAATCTTCTATTTGTCACCAATGAAGAAGCCTCATCACAAGAAACCTTTCTGCCACAATTGAAAGAATCAAAAAAGAAAAACCAAATATGAGTATTAACCCACATAAAGGAATAACAAATTGAGCTAAATTAACTCGAAATACCATAAAACCTAGAAGAAAAAATTGATTTTTGGACAGAAATCTAGCAAAACCATTAAAAGTATAATCTTTTTCCTGACATTTTCTTCAAAATTAAAGAAAAAGATGCAAAACCAGTAAAATAACAATCTTTTCTCCAGAATCCTTCTTCAAATTAAAAAATAAATTAAAAACCCCACTACCTAAATTTGGAAAAGATCTATTCTTGAACAACAAATTTGGAGGGTTTCAAATTTCTACAAGTATTCAGATTCAAATTAGGGAGTGAAAATTGAGAAACTAAGGAAACTAAGGAATTGGGTATGTTGTTGAATTTGTTTGCGTTGAAAATGGGAATGAAAAGCAAAAGGACCAAACTTCGGAATTGGTGAGACGTGGGGTAGAAAAGTGGAAGAAAGAAGGGGGGGAGGGGGTGGCAGGGGTCCGTACAGGCTGTTGATGTGGTCAGGGTTGTCTGTACAGATGTACTTTATGCTATCCTCCCTAGTACATTAGTGACTGCTTGGGTATTTACTTAGATTGGAAAATATAGTACTGAAATTTGATTAAATATTCTATACTATGTTGATGAATTAAACATTTAATCAAATTAGGTATTATTCGTACGAAAAATTAATATTTATTGTTTGAATTTTGTGTAAGATATATGAAATGATATTTAGGGCCCGTTTGGCCATTAAAATCATTTCACTTTTTTTAAAAGAAATACTTTTTTTAGACTCAGTATTCGTTCATGAAAATTTTAAATTTCACTTGAAATTAAATTTCGAAAAACTCCAAAAAATTGTTTTCAAAAATTTCACTTCAAATCACTCACAAAAATTAAAAAACAGCTCCAAATTTTATTTATGTCCAAATATAACTTAAATTTTCAAATACAATTTCTACTTAAAATTTTTTTTTACTTTTTTTTCCTAAATTTCACAATTCTTATGTCAAATGCCCACTTAATGTATCTCATTTTACGTAACACTATTGCTAAACACAAATTGACACTATACATACTTTTAGGGGTGTATGAAATTTGGTTTGAATTAAGTTTGATCAATTCATTAAACAAATAATTTAAATGACAGTCTATTAAATGTATAAACCAAATCAAATCAATTTAAATCGAGTTTTTTCAATTTTGTCAACCTTCACGATTTTTTCTCTTATACCAATAGTCTTTCACTGAAATGAGTAAACTCTATTTAATTCTCCTAATCATATAAGGTAAATAAAACATGTCATGTTTATTCATTTGCATGAAACAGGAATCCCTTTGAGTTACTTTTTCTCCTTTTTTTCCCTATTGTCTTTTTTATCCTTTTAACACTTTCTCTACTTTTTCAAGTAGGGATAAGGTCTGCGTACACACTACTCTCCTTAGACCTCCTGTGAAATTATATTATGTTTATTATTGTTGTAGAAATCCCTTTGAGTTAAAATTTTCTCAATTTTGAAATATTTAGAATTAGGTTCATATCACTTATAAGCGATACCAACATTTGGTATACTTCTTTTTATTTTTAGAAAAATTATTGATGAAATATATTTGAATAATTCGACAATAAGAGTGGCATGAATTTTTCTTTTTATAAATATTGTTACAATAATGTAAAGTTAAAGAAGAATTTTAACACAAGTAGTGAAGCATCAACAAAATTCCTCAACTACTAAAAGTCTCGTATTCGACTTTATGAGTAAACATATTTTTAGTAGGAATTACTGAATTTTCGAATACTAAATTATTTATTTTAAAAAGTGATTCTTTCTGTCTCGATACTAAAAAAGTGACAGAGGTCGCCAGCTGACCGCCTCCTGACTGCCAACCGAAATAAAAGTAAGTGCATTGCTGACGTTTTAGGAGTCAAATTGAAATCTGATTTTTTATGTTCCCAGTTTTGATATAATATCAGCGACGCAGAGCAGGACACGAGTGTTGTCATTCTTGTTAACACTCCCATCCTTCTCTCCGTTACCCCAAAAACTCCTCAGCCGCCACTCTTTTTGTAAAAATGGTTGTGGGTGTTCTTGCTTTACAGGGATCTTTCAACGAACACATCGCAGGTTCCATTTACTCTTTAACTCATTTTCCTTGTGGTTAATTTTGTATGGTTGTTTGTTTTTCTTAGTGAAAGTTACTGACTTTATTTACGTGTTGTTCTTTTCGTAGCATTGAAAAGATTGGGAGTGAAAGGGGTGGAGGTGAGAAAGCCAGAACAGTTGCAGAATGTGAGCTCCCTTATCATTCCTGGTGGTGAGAGTACCACCATGGCCAAATTGGCCGAGCTCCACAATCTGGTATCTCTCTTTCTCTGTGTGTGTGTGTGTGTGTGTGTGTGTCTGTGTGTCTGAGTGTGTATGTAGAGTGTTTTCATTGATGACATATTGGTATCATCATACGTTGGTATTAATAGGTGAAAGACATGTCTCATTGTATTTTTCTTGGTTGTTTATTGAACCATGGTTAATTGGGCGGCGTAGTTGAGAATTGTAAGTTGGTGTAGTAATAAGAGTGATATTTAGAGACGACAAAGTGGTATGGTGTAGAGGCGGAGATAGGATTTGAAACTTATGGGTTCAGGATTTTAGCACTTTTAAATTACCGAGTTCTAAATTAATGATTTGTATATATTGAATGAAATTCTTAGACAAATACAGAGTTTAGACCAAAGTTACTGGTTCAGCCAAACCAACACCTCGTCTCTAGCTCCGCCCCTGGTGTGGTGGAATTGTTAGAGTCCTTGCACTCTTAACTAGAGGTTTCAAGCTCCAGCATAGGAATGGAGAACCTTTTGACTCTTTAGGGAAAAGAGGTGAGATTTAGGGAAATTGTAGATTTGGAGAATTCGCATAACACGCCCCAACTAGTTCGAGGTTGGGGAATAGCAAAGGGATTGATTGAAACCCTTGACAAACTAAGGAATTATCATTGTTGAATTTGATTTTTGGAGCATTGTGAGAAGTATTGAGTACAAAAGGTTGGATTTTGCTAATTTTATGTTGTTTATTCAACAAAGGTAAATTAAAAGGATTGCATTTTGTGTTCGAACCTACTTATAGTGTGGCTTTGTTTGTTAATTACTGACATTTTTTCTTACTGTCTTTATCAAAAGAACACTTGTTCCTACTGCCAGTACAGAATAAAGTGTGATTTTTGTTAGTTGTTTGTTGTTGCATTAGGGGTATCTTAGTGTATCTTTGGATGTATAGGTGCATAATTGTACCAATTGGTATTAATTACTGTGCTTGGTATAATTTTCTCCATGTTAGTTTAATCGTGTTTCTAATTGCAGTTCCCTGCTTTGCGCGAGTTCGTTCAATTGGGGAAGCCAGTATGGGGGACATGTGCAGGCCTCATTTTCTTGGCAAATAAAGCAACTGGTGGGTGTTCAACTCCATATCTTGCTGTACATTTTAGGGCAATTTTTGCAAACTCTGAAGTTGCTTATCTTCTTGATTTAATCTTATAATGCCAAGGGGTCATAATTTAAAAAATAAAATAACTATTTCATGGTCTATATATTGGCCATTTGTGTGTCTGTAGGTTTGAAATTGGCATATGCTCATAAACCATAGGAATAACATTGTATGAGTAAAGAAAGCTTTTTAGTCAAGGATATTTTTCTGTCCTCTTTAAAGATCAATATTAGTGCTATTCCTTGCTATAATATCGCATGAAAGCTAGCTGATCTGGTTAACTCGTTCGTCAATAGAGTTCTACCCGATTGACAGCCTTTCAACCACCCCTTTGGCTTTCCACCGTGAGAACAAATACTATCATAAGATAAGCATCCTATTTTGACTACAAAATGGTATTTAAGAATGAACGAAAAATTTGAACTATATTCAATATCTCTAAAGTTGAGAATGGTATATAGTTTTTCCTTAAAAATGAATCTGAAATATACCGAACGACAGAGACTGTCATCTCACTCTTTTGGCGTGGCTGATGCGAATTGTATTTGCTGGTATGGCAGAATATTTTATTCTTTCCTTTGGTAGCATGTTAGGATCTATATTGATTAAGATGGGAAAAAAATTCTAAATATAAGGGGGGGTATAGTTTTCACCAGCTCTGATAGACTTTCCAGAATTCAGCCATCTCTTAACTAGATTCACCACCAAAAGAAGAAAGATGGTGACTCATTCTTTTGATATTGACCACTGAAGTAATAATTATTTGCATCAATTCACAAAAAAGGTGTTTCGCCATACCGCACGCCTACTTCGGCCTGGTCGTGAGAAATGAAAATAGAAAATTGATTTTTTTTCTCAAATACAAGAGCTTCTGAGTTTGTCAGTCTATAAGTGTAAAACAATGGTTTTGAAGGTGTTATAAGCAGACGTTGTAAACATAAAATCACATGGATAGAAGTCGTCTACACAGATTTAAAATCTCTTGGAATCCATGTAAATCCAGGAAAAAGAAAAGGCACATTGAAAGAAAACATCCATAGCCATAGCCGATACCAATTAGTTGAGATTATGGTTCAATCTTGTTGGTACGTTACTTTAAGGTTCAACGGTCTTCTGGGAGTCTATTAGCTATGCAGAGATATGTATGCCAGTACAAAATGCAAAAGATTTCTTGTGTTACAGAACCTAAATTTTTTTAGATTGGATTGAGATGAGTCTAAATGGAGTGACATGGAGGATGAAGATTCATACAGCTGACCCCAACTAGATGGGATCAAGCCGTAGTTGTTGAAGATAAAAGCTATTTAATACATGCTCATAAAAAACCACTCCCCTTGGTACGGAATTATATAATCTAGTCCATCCATGTATAATTTCACAGATCCCATGAACTTTCTACATTGGTTCTCATTTTTCACATGTAAGGGCCTCATTGGGCAAGCTAAGTCGACCTGGCTTGTACTTGAGGGAGTTAAGAATTTTGTCTTTTAGGGAGTAGTCTTTCTCCCTAGATAAGATGACTATGATCTTTCCTTCTGTGGAGCCAGATGTAAGCTTATCGTCTACTGGTCTTACTCAAAGCGACTAAATAAGAGTGGGCACATTAATAACAACAGACACAAAGGAAGAAAAAGAAATTCTCGCTTTTCGGACTTCGATGCTGACTTTGCCATGGCAAGAGTAACAGGAAGAAAGTCTTGACCTTCCCTTGTTCTACACTTCGAACTATGTTGATAGATATCTGGGAGAAGATCATTCTGCTGCTTTTATTTGTTCTGCCATATTAGTACTACTATTTTAAACCACTTCTGCAACTTTCAAGAATTCAAACTTAACTGTTCAAATCTTAACCCTTGATTTGATGTTTCTTAAAGCAACTTTTCACTTTAGTGTTTTGGATTGTTCTACTACCAGTATTATAACACAAAAATAAATAGCCTTTTGAACACCGTAAATAGTCAAACATAAGCAGATTCTCTTGAATCTACTTTCCACTGAGAAGGAAAGTATCAGGAAATAATTTACCGTCTTAGAACTTTTCGGGGATTTTACTGCTCAGTTGTTCTAATAAGACCTCCTTACTATGGGTTCTATGTCATTGCTAGCCTCAATAGAAAGCAGCATTTGAAAAGCTGTTATTTTTCATTTCATCATGTCAAACTTTCACATTAAACTTTTATTCGTAAAGGAATAAAGCATTGCCTTATCCAAATATCATTAACATTAAGCAATTTAGTCTAAGGCACCTTTGAGTTTCACAAATTTTGAGAAATTGTGGTCCTTTTGTTTAATATTATTTTGCTTCATTCGTCTAATCACTTGTAGAATATGTGCACCCTCTCCGCTAATCCAAAATAATATAAACCTCATTTTGTGTGGATTGGTAATCACAAATTATTTTTGAATACCCTCTCACTGTTTGTTACCATATTGTGGCAAAAAGATCTTATGGCCCTTTTTGTGGCTTTTCTTCTCAGGGCAGAAAACTGGAGGACAGGAACTGATTGGGGGTCTTGATTGTACTGTCCACCGAAACTATTTTGGGAGCCAGGTAATTGAGTGGTTCCTCCTCCAGGTCTCAATAGATAGCCAAGAATGGAGGAAATTCATGTGCATGCATAAACAAGCATTCATACCATGTCTATATCAGTTGAAGGGAGAGATGGAGGGAGGGAATTGTAAGCATGCTTATGTTTTATTGTTATGAAGTTAAAGGCATATGCTACATAACACCCCTCCCCCCCCTGAAAAGTGGCATATGTGACCAAGACACCTCAATTAGCCAACCCTGGAACTTTTTTCTTGTATACGGTGTAGGAGTTGTAGTTGTAATTGCTACCAACTAGAGGACAAAAGGGATCAAAATTTTGATGGATGAGTTGAAGTTGGTTTGTGTTACTAATGTAGCATTTAATTGTCAAATTGAACAGATTCAAAGCTTTGAGACAGAACTTCCTATTCCTCAAATTGTAGCTAAAGAAGGTGGTCCTCCAAGTTTTCGTGCTGTTTTTATCCGTGCTCCTGCAATACTTGATGTAGGACCAGATGTTGAAGTGCTGGCAGACATTCCTCTCTCGGCCATTGAAACTATTAATTCCAATCCTGTTATTCAGGTTTACTTTTGTCCTTCTGTCCGTTTATGTGTTCTAACTTCAGTATAGATGTGAGGATTAGCATTCGCTAAGTGATGTAGGAAATATGCATACTCACTTAGTCGTCATAATATTTTGTTAAATGCATGATCTTATTTCATTTTTAATTGATACTTGGGTAATATATGAATGCTTATGATATTAAAAGTACTAGGAAACCTTGTTCATACCTCTTTGGATGTCTCTAGATGTCACCATCCTGCTGCAACTTATCATGGAAAAGAAGTGGACTTCTTCCTCTAACCTTTATGTTTCACAAGAAGGCTACATATATCTTTAATTGGAGAACCTGCTTGTTTTCTGCTTTTACTATTTGATGATGCACTTGTATTTAAATACTATTCAGTTATGCACTTTTGTACAATTTATAAACATGAGAAATGTACACATTAGTTGTGAATTTCTCGGGCTTAATAATACCAAGTTTGCTTTACTAGTCACACCACTGTCTAGTATGTTGTTTCTGCCAAGCTCTTAAAAACGTATTAACATGTAAGCTAGTCTTCAAATGTCCATGAAAACTTTAATAATATGTTAGTGTAAGTTGATCACTTGGGGAGAACTTTGTTAAGGTTCTTAAAACATATTAACATGTAAGTTGGGCTTCAAATGGCCATGAAACTAAAATAATATGTTAGTTTAAATTGTTCACTTGGGAAAACTTTGTCAATTAGACTTGAATAAGATACTTTGTCAATAGAACTTGGTGCATGTGTTTTCTGCCACATCTACGCGTGCCAACCTTGGGAACCTGTCTTGCATTGGAAAGCAATGAATGTTCTAACACACTTCAAATTAGTTTAACAAACTCTGATTGAGCCGAGTCTAACTCGTTGTAAAATGATTGATTATACACTAAATTAAGTTCAGGTGAATTAAAAATCTATTTTTCACCCTTCATCATAATCGTAATGCAACTCAGTCTTCCCTGTTAGTTTAGAATATCAGCTCAGCATGATTTCTTTTGTTGCTTCAGGAGTCTACTGAGCCTGAAAAGAAAGTCATTGTTGCTGTAAAGCAAGGGAACTTACTAGCTACTGCTTTTCATCCCGAATTAACTGCAGACACTCGGTGGTATGTGTCTTCTGCGATTATCATGAGTGTTATCTACTACCCAAACTTAGGAGATGTTCCAGAATGGACATGGTATCTGCTACTAATATGTCATCACTTTCTTTTGCAGGCACAGTTATTTCTTGAAAATGGTGCCTGAAATTGCAGAAGGAACTTCTGCTATTGTCTCCGCATCCACCACAGATCTGAGCTTCGCAGAGCGATCAGTAATTGATTTTCCCATATACCAATAGCAGAAAAATAAATGTTCAGGAAAAAAATGAAAATCATATAGAAAGGTCAAATGACTACTCGTTGGCATTGTTCGCGTAATTTATGTGTTTTCCATTATTCTTGCTCGCTGTTGCTTTATCACTAATCTTGCATCCTAAATGCTGTCCATAGGACAGAAAGTATCAATGATGCTATTCATTATTGTACATAATAGTACAGGATTATCTTTTTGTTTGCCTCCAGGATCTTAATCAGAAAGCAGTTTTTATGCACTAAAACTTTTCTAGCAAATTCCTGCAGTTTTCCCATTATCCAAGCGCAGTGATAAGAACATTGTTGATATGGATAATGAATTGATTACAATTGACTAGTTTGAGTTAGTAAATGGTTATACTTGTTTACGCATTTTATCGATTCAACTCCTGCGTTGTAAACGTTATTATTAGTATTTTGTTTTTACAGTTGATAACATTTTTCATCCTGAGTTTCAAGATTGGAATTGGGTGGCTTTCTAAGCAGGGAAAAGAATTAACTCTTTTGTCCAATCTGTATGGTTTGCCCAATTTGTATGGAGTATTGTGCGATTCTATTACGTGCGTACAAATGGCCAAGTTGTCCATTTGATCCAACTGTTATTTTTTTAAATTACGGTAGTGTTCTGATTAACTTGTATGCACAAACTATTTTACCAAAGTATTTGTTACTTTTTAGCAATTCGAATTAAGTAACTTTGCTCATCAAAACTTAGATAGAGGGCTGATCTACGACCATCCTCTCACTCATGACATACATATTATATGTGATACCGACTAAGGCGTATCCATGATTTTAAGAGTATGGGTGTACTATACCATCGTTTGGTTTGACTCCATCAAAATTTTGCCAGGACAACAACTTATTGAGCAAACCATGATTAGTACTATCACAAGAAAACATCATTCAGTTCAGATTGTTCTTAACAAATTTTCGTACTTTAAAAGTGATCAATAATAACATTATTATTTGTAGATCACTCCAGACTATTTACCTTGTTTATGATCTTCTTACGGTCATCATTTTATTCTATAATTAACCATGCTATTTATGCTAAAGATAGCCCTTCATAGATCTCTACAACCTACCTCTACGAACAACCTTAGACTGGTGTACTAATGGTAGTTGCTACCTATACCGCTGATGGTCGCTTACCTAAACCTATCTATGTGTATATGTTTAGGGCACACCTCCTCACCGGACAGATGAAAAAAGATATCACATCATTTTTAGGGTGAAATGAAGCAATAGTCACTTTTAAGCTCGTTATTTAAAATATATCCACAATTTATAATGTATTTAAAGATTAGACAATTCACCCAAACTTCAGGACGAAGTATCCTGAATTTGGAAATTCAGGACTTAGAATCCTGAATTTTTGAGCTACTAATTTGAACTTCAGGACATAAGATTCGAACTTTTGGACACAATTTTTGAACTTTAGGATGATGTCCTAAAACTTGAACTTTGAGGTTTAAACTCTAGGACATCGTGTCCGAAAGTTTGAGTGAAATTGGCTAATCTTTAAATATATTATAAACTGAAAATATATTTTAAACAACATACTTAAAAATGGCTATTTGGTGTCGATCCACATTTTTAACATCTACAACTCTAGTAATCGGTACTCACATGGGTGGAAGTATAGTGGGAAGTTTTTTAATTTAAGAAAGAAGTTGAAAGCAAGCAAAGCATTAATTGAAAGAGTGAGCAACACGAAGGCCAAAGTTGGAGTGCATAAACCATGTTACCAATTTTACAAGCATTAAGCTGCTGACTTTGGTAGGTTTTTTAGGATCTGAAGCACAGCCTTCTCAGATCTCAAAACTAATCTTTAAGTAATATTTTCTTCTAATTATTCAATTCATTTTTTAGACTTTGTAATAATTTTCATAAATAGGTTCATTAATTCTTCAATAAGTACAGTCCTACTCCTACTTAGATTTTTGAGATCCAATGCTGTAAAAATAATATTTGATGCTGCGTGATTTGTACTACAATAATCTGCCTTTGACTTTCGTCCATGTGAAGCTATGTTGCATTTATTTTTCTCCTTTTGACATTCAAGAAAATTTCTTGATAATTAGGTTCACGATTTTTTTCCAACAGAGCACAACTTTGTTTTTCTTTTAAAATTTTTCCCAGTTAGAAACTACTAATCGATATGTGATTGGCTGGAAATGCTTGAAGCTCTAGGGTGCGTTTGGTACGAAGAAAAATATTATCTGAAAAATATTCTTTAAAATTTTCATGTTTGGTTTCTTAAATATGTTGAAAAATATTTTCCGCATGAACTCAATTTCCTCCAATCAGAGAAAAATGACTTCCCTACAAAAAAATATTTTCCAAAACTCTTTTTCAACATTCCCCATCCTATTTCCCACCTCCACCTCCACCTCCATCCCACCCACCCGCACCCCGGCCCCTACACCCCGAAAATACCACCCTCTCCCGCTCTTATCTATTCGTTTCTCATAGTGTTTATCTAAATTATATATTTTTGAAAAAATATTTTTTGCTACCAAACCAAACACGAAAAAATAAACAAGACATTATTTATTTTTCAAAAAAATATTTTCCGAAAATAACACTTTCCTCCATACCAAACACACCCATAATGTCGATACTATAAGCCTAACTAGGAATTTAATTTGTAGATGCCTTCTTAATGGAGGAAAACAGAAACATATTTGACGAATTAGAAATTCATTAAAAGGGTGGCAAACTTTTAAAATCAGGACTAATTACTAATAATTCCTTTGTGAAACAATGAGATAAAATTAAGATTGTTATGAATCATTGTATCATAAATTTCAAATTGAAATTTAATGTAACAGCTAACAAGTACCTTAAATTAAAGTAGAAAGGGATACAGTTACTATTGTATATTAAGCAAGTGCCGCCCATGCACTCGTTCGCTCATCTTTTCAGAATGTTTCTATTGTCAAAGATTTGTCCTTAACTCTTTACACTTTACTCGTTTTCTACTGTGATATATCAGAGTCTTACGCAATTCGGTTTAGAGACAAGTAATGTACGGGATCAGTATTTTAAAAGGTGTGGGCGAGGCGTTTTACATATGCTTCAGCAAGGTATAAATTCTGAGGCACGGGACGTAAGCCTCGAGTATTTAATTTTTAATATTTCATAAAATAATATAATTACAATAAATATTTATAATTAAGTAAAATTGCATAAAAATTGAAGAAAACTATAAACATGTGATAATATATATATAGATGTGCTTCATCCCCACAAAAAACTAGTCAAAACAATCTATTATCAATCAACTTGAGTTGAAAAGAATAAAGTTTTCTACATGGAGGAACAAAAAGGATGACTAACCTACAATTTGAACTTTGAACTTGCTGAAATGATATGGAGTTCTCTTTGTATTGCCAAAAAAAAAAAATTGACTATTCGTTGCTTTTGGGAGATAGTAGCAGACTAGTGGACAAAATAAAGAATTAGGAAAGAGCATTAATTGGGGCTTCTATCAATAAAAAAGGTCTTGACTTTTAAATTTAATATTTCAGTTCCTTTTTAATAGTTTTGAGTAATTATAAGCTGATTTTTGAGAATTTGGGTATTACATGAAGGACTTATTCAGCAAATTTTGTTTTAGTTTAAAAAAGTCTCTGGAGCGTACACCTCACTACAAAAACGCACCTCAAACGCCCGGGCGTACGCTCAAGACCGCCCGAGCGAATTGTTGGGCGTACGCCTCTTAAGACTTTAGTCTCATACCATCATCTCGCCCCGAAAACGCCTTTTAAAACATTAGTACGGATTAGTAATACAGAGATTGTTACGTAAAGATTTGCAATGTAAGGATTTTTTTTGGATCTTTAGTTCGATATATGAAGGGGAGCCTTGAAGCAACGGTAAAATTGTCTCCATCTGATCTATATGTCATGGTTCGAGCCGTGGAAGCAGTCAATAATGCTTGCATTAGGATAGACTGTCTACATCACACCCCTTGGAGTATGGCCTTTTCCCCTGATGAATGCAAGATACTTTGTGCACCAAATTGTCTTTCTATCTTTAGTGCGATATATCACAAATCATTTGGTGCACAGACTACTTCTATAGAAATTTGACTGTTATGCGATAAATAATAATATAGGGAATATAATGTGGTGAACGATAATGTGGAGATTCTTATTCGATTAATAATAATAATACAAATCGTATTAGTTATGTGAAATTTTATGCCGAAATTATTTTCCTTGTTTGATAAGGACATCTATTATTCATTTAGTCAAACTCATAGCCCATTGCATATTGTGCAACATTAGTTGTTTTATCACGTGAAAGAAGCTAAAACCCCATGAATTAAGCCGAACTCCAAGTCCCAAGTCCAATTTCCACACTTTATATATATCAACCCCATCAACTCCTGTTCCTACCATAACTACTACTTCAGTCTAAAGACATTGAAAAACATTTGTCATCTCCAGCTTGAGTAGCAGTAAAGATGGACAGGAGAAACTTGTGCCTAATAGTAGCTCTCCTCCTCTTATCCATCTTTTCACAAGCCACCATTGCTCAAACCGAAGGCGATGGCACGCAGGAAAATGCAGTCACTGAAAATCCTGATTATGTTGTGTTGGATCCATTGCCAGGTACAGGGCAAGAGCGAGCGTTCTGCACCGTTCCGGGAGTTTGCTACTACAGAACCCTCACCTGCCCAACAGAGTGCCCCCAGAGGAAGCCTAAACAGAACAAGAAGCAGAAGGGATGCTATATTGATTGCACCAGCAAGTGTGAAGCAACTTGCAAGTGTAAGTATGCTCATTTACTATTACACCTCTTGCAACGTTCCCATACATATAAATGGATTTAAGTTACGCACTGACAATATAACGATCTTCTACGCTATCAGTGAATCTTAACCAGTGATATTATGTTAGTTATCATTTTTACCAGGTTATCAGTTAATGCTTATCATAAAGATTCACTTGTAATTACCTTATAAGTGACCTGATTGTGTATATACTTTTTACACCTTCTATGCATGAAACTTAAAGTCTATCTAAAAAAAATTATGAAACAAAGGTAGTACACTATCGTACGACACTAATTTCTTGAACCTCTAAATAACCTCAAAGTTTTGCTCCTGTTTTCCCTTCTTTTGACAGGGAGACTACCTAGGTGTGATGGTTATGGTGCTCTATGCTATGATCCAAGATTTGTGGGTGGCGACGGGGTGATGTTCTACTTCCATGGAGCAAAGGATACTGACTTTGCCATTGTTTCAGATGACAATCTCCACATTAATGCACACCTAATTGGGATTCGACCAGAGGGAAGGAAGCGCGACTTTACATGGGTTCAAGCATTGTCTGTCATGTTTGACGCCCATACACTAGTCCTAGGAGCAAAGAAAGTGTCACACTGGGATGACAAGATTGATGCTCTTATCGTGCATTGGAACGGTGAGACAGTTAATGTCCCGAAAGATGGAGATGCTGAATGGAGCGTTAAAACTGCTGAGAGAGCAGTGGTAGTTGAAAGGACAGATGATGTTAACAGTGTGAGGGTCACAGTTTCCGGACAGTTGCAATTGGATGTGAAGGTAGTACCAATAGGAGAGAATGAAAATAAGGTTCACAACTATCAAATACCAGCAGATGATGCTTTTGCTCACCTAGAGACACAATTTAAGTTTTTCAATCTATCCAAAGATGTTGAAGGAATTCTTGGCAAGACTTACCAGCCAGGTTATGTAAGTCCAGTCAAGCGAGGCGTACCAATGCCAATCATGGGTGGGGAAGACAAATATCAGACACCGGCACTGCATTCAGCTCTCTGCAAGAAATGCAGGTTCCAAAGATCCGCCGGTGTTGCCTCAATATGATGATGATCTTGATGAAGATATTAACGAATGAGTGTAGTACTGGACTTCGTTCAGTCAATAGTTTTTTTATTGTATGTTAACTCAATTATTCCTATAAATCTCATTGTATTTGGATATGTTACTAAGAATATGTGAATAAGGGATGTGGAAATCACACAGAAATTTTCTGAGTTTACAATGATATGTCAATCTATGAATGCGGCTTATATTCTGCTTGATAGAAACATCAATGAGGCAATATTTTTAGACTTGTAAAAGTTATTGAGGAAAATCTTTTTTTTTTCTTCTTTTCATAATATCATCAAATTGGCAAGAGAAGACAAAGTGCTCTTTTTCTCTAAGAAGTATAGGGACCATAAAATATCTTTCTGAAGTTGAAATTTATTGTAGTTTATCTGACCTTCCACCACTTCTACACTTACTTTAGTAAGAGGCTTTTGCCTGGTCCAACCGTTCTATGATGCATCACGAACAGGAAGCTTCTACAGCTAAACTTTTTGTGACCCCTATACATGGGTCACCAAATACATCTGTTGAAACTCCAAGACTACAGCGTTTTGATCCAATGCAAGCCTGTAAAGATGTTGCAATTAAAATTTGATCAGAGAAATATTTTACTTGGAGGAAAAAAAAGAAGGGGTGGGGGGATTAACCAGTTTATTTTGTAAAATAATCTGGATCTAACCTTCTTTACATGGGAAAGAGCATTGCTGCTCATGCAACGACCGTGGCTAAAGCTTCCACATGCACCATGAGGAGTGCCAAAGCTTGCAAATTTGATTGAAGAAATGACTTGATCAGGACGAGGACACTCAAGAGACAGAATTGGCCCTACTTTCTTTCGTGCATCATCATCCGACGTCCACTTGTCAATAGGAAGTGGATGCGCCTCTGAAACTCGTGAGCATATACTACTTGTCTCTCTTGTTGCAAAAGATAGCTTTGTTGGATTCCCGCCCATTTCCTCAAACAACACTATGACATTTCCACTGGAATGCAGCCATGAACGAGGAACGTGGTATCTGCATAAGTTTATATATCAAATTTTCATTTCAAGATTGCTTAACTAGAATTGATATTAAGTTCCACTAGATACCGTCACTGCAAACTTTTAACTTAAAGTTGAAGATAATACTAAAGACTTACAGCAGCTGTGATGGTTTTCCACAATTTTTGAGACATTTGTTAGAATTGTAAGATCCTCTATAATTGCAGGAGTCAGTACAACCTCCATTTGATGCAGTATAGGTAGGCCAAAATCGACCGATGCTTTGCCCATTCACCCATGCCTCACCCTTTCCCATTCCGGTAAAATCTAGTGAAAGTGGGGTGTCACCAGCAGGGGCATCAAAACTTGCCTAAATGAACAAAAAAGTCGTGGTTTAGGCATCACTATCAAAAGATTTGGACAAGTGTTACACAAATTAGGATAATTACAAGCATCGGTATATGAAAAGACAAAGAATAAGACATACCAGTCCTTTCAAACAAGATCCTATTAGTCATAGGTTGTGAAATGACATTATCACTTGTTGTTGTATTACAGTAGACCACATAAGAGGCATATTGCTAATGTACAGGAACAACGGACATGAATGAATAGCCAGTTATTTTATATTTAACTCTAACTAAAGATGAAAATTTACATTCGCATAAAGTTCCTTGTCTGTCTACAAAATATAGAAATATCCTAATATATATGCTCATTTGCTCTTTTTTCTATGCCGATACTCGTCCCCTCTCTCTCTTTTTCTTTTTATTCTCTAGTAGGAATTGGTTACGTGTTCATCCCCATTGGTTATTTAGAACTACATCAATAGTACAAACATACACGTACTAAAATACATATGCATGAAACCATAACGAACATTTTGTTCACTATGTTTTTAGTTGATTAGATTATTCTTTGTAGCATCAGCTGTAGAAACTTCAGGCAGGAAATACAACAGACATCCAGATCACCAATTCAATCTGGAGGAAGAAGGTCCATGATCGGAAGTGTTTTTCTAACTGTATTGTCAACCTACTTTCAAACAGAATATACGAGCTAATGACATGATTATTTTGGTAATATTGCTCCATGATGTGTTCTTTGGATTTGATTTCATCAATATTAGCTCTCTTTAATAAATCGTAATCTTTAGGAGTTGCAAATATTTCCTATAAGTAAATGCTATGAGGTTGGAGTCAACTTCGGACTCTTACAGAATTTATTTATCAAATATCTGAAAAACACATCAGATGAGTCCATCAAATCAAATCTTCCAACAAGGTTACATACCCGATATGCCTAAGTCGCAAATGTTCACATTTATCCTTAAATTGCATAATACTGAAACACATAAAAGACAATATTACCTTGTACCATATTAATGGTTGGTTTGTAGGCAATGCAGATTGTGACTTCCAAAAGGAAGAACTTCCATCAGATAAGCCCAGTTCTTCTCCTTTCAATCCAACCTGACCAACACAGTACAACATGACACGCAAAAGTCAATGCAATTATCCTTCAGAATCAAAACCTAATGGTACCAGAGATTTGTCGAAAACATACTATTGAGCCTATCTTAAGGTATTTAGAAAGTTAACTCAACCTGATATGTCCACTGCTTTGACGAAAGATCAATAGTAGAGCCATTTTTGAAACCTTTCAATTGCACAGGACCGGTAATACCTGCTCCCTTAAGATCAAAGAATGCTCCATAGTTCTGGAGTCAAATACCAGGTGCGTATTAGATCATGCTTCTAAAATGGAACATACGACAATGTGAAGTTATTCACAGAATAATCATGGACAAAATAGCAGATAAAATGTGGAAGATAACAAATCTTCCACTCAATCTGATAGAAACCAAAATTCACACCTGAAGACCCACAGTCACACTCAACAGGTCGATTTTGTTTTCTCCAGGTGCAAGGGTGACAGGAACATCAATTGTAACTCTGGAGTTTCCACTGTTGCCTTTTCCACTTCCTACAAACAATCAGAAAATGCATGCAAAATGTTAAGCATTGTAAAACAACTTGGTCAAGTAAATCTTACATTAAGGGCAGTGAAAATCTTTTATAGTGTCTATTCCACTATCTATAGTAGCAACAAGGACGACTCATCTGCCACGTTCAACAAACCACATGCTAAATACGATATCACTGCCTAATATGCTTCAACAAATTTTTTACTTTGGTACCTTGAATAATCTACTATAAATCGTTACAGTAAACTTAAAATAGCTTCTTTATGAATGTATGGAACTCCATATACCAGTCCATAAAAATAGCTCATTACAGTATCTTTTCTTTGTTTTAGATAACTAGTACGTATTCATCAAACATCATTCGTTCTCGTTACCTGATAACTTTCCATTAATGAAAGCATGAAGAACATGGCCAAGTGATTCCACGTGAAGTACCGTTTGAGATCCATCTTGAAGGAAAGGCTCATCATTTTTAACATTGACACTGGAAAAAAAATTAGAAATGATTTCAGAATAATGAACATCTAATCAGATCACAACCATGCGTGCAAACAAAGAACACTAGTTAATCTGTCAAAATGCTGCTGATTAGAAACTAATAAAAATGGAGCTGATGTAATAAGCTGTAGCATTTATCTGCTTTTACCTCAGAGAGTACCAGAGATAATCACTTTTATCAGCTGTAGTATTTATCTGCTCCATCAAACCCGTTTTTGTGAACGCGTTATCACTTGATATACCTACAGGCTCATTAACCCAAGTCCAACCTGACAAGGATGCGCCAGAATCGTCAGCTTCCGTAGACTGAGTAACAAACTTTGAGATTGTTGACATCGAGTTAATCTGTCACCAAGAAATGTAAAACCATCAGCTTAGAAGAGCACACGTAAATGTAATTCTCTAACTCTAATTTCCTCTATCAATGAGGAGGTTTGTACCAATAATGGTAGTATCATTTTTCTCTTTCTCATTTGAGAGATTAACCAGGTCTCAGTAGTAGCATATGAGTTGCAGATTTACAGAGGACACTTTGGTTTGATTGAGTAATGATAAAGGCTGTTACGCTTTTGCTCTTCCCACTTAATGTCGCAGAGAGTCAATTCCTCGTACAATCGACTTATTACTAACTGTAAACAGATATGGTTTTTCATTTAATTCAAGATGTGTGTCAGATTTTTAAAAGGGAAAGCACTCTAATTCCTTTATTATCCTGTTAAAAGGAAAAGAGTGAATGAAAGAATACAAAGACAGCACATGCTCAAAACCATGGACCTCCAGACTGGCCATTATGAAATGAAATGCGAAACCTTTAACCGCACTAAGCAAAAAATGCTAATCTGGTATTATCATCCACTAGGCTTTACAATAGGATGAGGAAGGAAAGAGTGTACTTGCTTAAATTTAAACATATGGAAAGAAATTGAAGGGAACTGCAACTTTATCAACTCTCACATGTGGACACCAATAAGAAATCAAGAAGCAAAAACGACAACTCATGGTAGCAGATTGACTGGCAACAAAAACATAGCTATGGTTCAAAGTTTCAAACTGGAAAAGATTATGAGCCAAACCTTTGCAGTACTAAATGCCACATTCTTGCAGTCAGGTAAGATGCTCACGGACCAAGGAGGCAAATGATATGAATTTCCATTGAAAGTCACGGCTGCATCAGACTGCGTACCCACATTGGCAAGAAATGCAGCACAAACTGATTCAGTTTTATAAACACTGACCTGAAAGAGGAAAAGAAGATCGTAAGATATAATGTGAAGCTCTCCTGAAAATGTAATATTATCTGTACAACTCATTCTAAATATACCTCTATGTTAGAGCCTGGAGAAGTGATAGTTGGATCAGTTGCCACCATTGCAGCCTCACACAGCTTTATGGCTTTATGGAGATCTTTCAAGTGACCCCACTTTGGTTGTCTTATTAGGCCTGCATTTCTCAATGAAACTTTAACCTTAGCTATGTTTCAAAATCAAAGAATGGAATGGTTTGACATGGTGATAATATAAGCGATGGAGAATACACTTTGAACATTTGCTAGTGAAGTGATAAGCCCATAACACACTAGGGAAATCAGGAGTGGTCGACATGGATAGGAAACATACCGTACTCATCTAAAGGAGCATCATAGTCATAGCTAGTTGAAATAAAGGGTCCACCACTGGTCCGGCCAAAGTTAGTTCCCCCGTGATACTGTTCAAAGGCAGTAAATATATTTTAAGATTTAGTTCAGCTGTCATTGCAGTAGAGTGCTACATATCAAGAAGCTGGAATCAGTTGGTTAGAAATTCAAATGGTACCATGTAATAATTCTGAAAGGTTCCACCTCGTTGGAAAAATCGAGCCACAGCAAAAGCTATGTCTTCCACAGGTCTGTAAGGGACAGGACCACCAAAAGAAAGAAACCTAATGTTCCAAACAATTCAAAAGGAGATGTCTCACCCAGTATTGGCAATTTCAGATACATTTTAAATTAGTATCTGCGAGTATTTGACCTGCATGTTAAAGGACTAAAAACCAAATGCCTTACCATCCAGTCCAATTCTCCGTCCACATCTTGGGTGTCTTAGCAGAATTCTGCTTGAATTGGTCACAATAAAATCCATTACAAGTGTTTATCTGCCATTATCACAGCATGCACAAAATTAATTTACCTTATTGGCAATCTGTACAAATACTCAAAACCATTGGGTAGGATAGTCGATCAAAGGTTCTCAAGGTGCTTTTTCTATGAATAAAGCACAAGGGAAAGACGGGAACTCACTATGGGATCAGGGGCATCTGGTTGCTGGCACATAACCCATGGCACTCCTGTATCCAACGATGTAGCCATTTTTGCTGCCCAGTTGACATAAGGTTTGGCACGAGGACCATAACGAGACTCAATATCACCATTGCCATATTCATTTTCTATCTGTTTGGTTAACAAAGCATCTTTACTCAAACAATAACAAAGAGCAACTGATATCAACTCGTATCATATTACTCTAAAGTGTACTAAATCACTATGGGAAACTAACCTGAGACAAAATAACTGGTCCCCCTTGGGGTGCATACAGATTTTCTCGCTTGAACATGTCCACAATTTTGGCCGTGAATCGCTTCATTTCTGCCTGCAAGAGGAAGCCTTCATGTTAATGAACTCAGGAAACAAATATGTCCAGAAAACTAATTAATAAGCATAAGCGAAAACCTTGAACGGTTCATTGTCAGTTCGAAATTCAACTCCAGGAATGAAATGCAACCAAAGAGGAAATCCACTGTCTCAAAATAGATTAAAACCACTGATGATCAGTAAATGAAGAACAAAAAAGCAAAATCAATATATTACAAAAAAGGCAATCATTGATTAGAAAAATAGAAGACAAAAAAAAGAGTAGTTACCCATAGTTCCATTCTGCACAAACATAAGGCCCAATCCTTATATGAGCATATAAGCCAGCTTTTCCCACCAACTTCACAAATTTAACCAAATCTTTCCTTCCTTCAAAATCATACTGAAAATTTGTTCATCTTATCAGTTCTTCCATTCCTTTTCTGTTCTTTTCTTCAAATGGAAAATCTTTAGGCTACACTCAAATGGAATTCTCAAGTTTTCAATCAATTTTGTCTTATGTTGCTCGGACTCTTCAAAAATGTCGCGGGGTATATGAGGGATCCTCCAAAAGTAGTGCATTTTTTGGAAGGACCCCAACAGGTTCGGCAACATTTTTGGAGAGTCCGAGCAACACATATTTTGTTTAGTTCAAGATTTCTAAATTTATTCAAAAGAAAAGAAACCTGAGGAAAACAATTCACTACTTTATTTGTTCAATGAAATCAAGTACTTGGCACTCAAGATAAAGAAACAGTAAAAAGGTAGGAACTTTCATTCTTTCCTTGTTGGTCCATATTGAAGCAAAGAATAGCAAACAAAAAAAATATGCTGAAATTAAATTACCTGATTTCTAACAGGTTCATGTATGTTCCAGAAAACATATGTCTCTATTACATCCAAGCCTCCATCTTTAGATTTCTGTATAAGGTCTGGCCACATCTGCATATTATTTCAAAAGAAAACACGAATCTTTTTTAAGGAAAAAAATAATCTTTTTTAAGAAAAAAATGCACATTGGTGAAGAAGCAACCTCTCTAAACACAAACAATAGATGAAAACTAACCACCCCCCCCC